>OZ018398.1:6337670-6570670 GCA_963969525.1 Ontholestes murinus | reverse complement strand
AATTCTCAATTTAAGCAAAAACAACCACGGTTCCTTACTAATAGTCAAGTGTTTGGGAGACCTCAAAACCCACCAAATCACAATTTTAACAGACCACAAAATTATAATAATTACAGTCAAAATTTTAATCGGAATTTTAATCCATTTCATGCAAACTATAATCAGCCGCCTGGACAGATTCCCCCGCGTTTACCAAATCCTATACCCATGTCAACTTCGACGATTTACACAAATAAACAAGAATTGCGTAATTTAGATGAGCCAACGTGCTCTAAAAATATTAGTACACGAAGTAACAGCGTCATTGACCAGAATGGGAAAAATGAAGATAATTTTTTAGTATAAGTCGCCTTGGCAAACCGCCTATTGAATTTTTAAGCATTAATAATAACTTTAGTAATTTACCTTTCATTGTAGACCCCGAAACAAAATTAAAAGTTTTATTAGATTCCGGTAGTACGCGATCATTCATTAGTTCTCGCCTAGCAAAAAAATTAAACAAAAATTTATTTAAGGATGATCCTTTCGAAGTAACAAGTGCCCATGGCACGTCCCGCGGAACACACAGCGTTATTATTAACCTACAAAAATTATTTAAAAGTAACTTTGCTGCAAAAGTAAAATGCTATATATTCAATTTTCATTCTTCCTTTGATATCCTGTTAGGCGTAGATAATATGACAAAAATTAACATTTGCTTAGATTTTAAAAGGAAATCAGTAGTAACCTCTAACGTAGAAATACCATTTAAATTTCGGAATGACCAAGGCATATCTAATGAAAATAATAATAAAAATAGTATTCGAATTAGTAATAATAATCTTAATGTTAATAATTATAGTATTCCTGTTGCTCCGCCTGTCACTAAGCGAATATTAGTGCCCGCTCAGAGTCAACAGGTAATAGAAGTAGAAGTTTTAAATATTGAAAACGGTGAGGCCGTAATTCCTAGAACTGACGTTACGAATTTCTTAGTGCCTGAATGCGTCACTATAGTTAAAAATAATAGAGCTCTTTGTACTGTAGTTAATAAAACTGACATAGATAGGGAAGTTACATTAAAAAGACCTGTCGTGGTTACCCCCATCAGCGGATATGATGTGGTACCCCACGAACAGAATTATAATGAAAATAGTAATTTAAGTAAGAAAGATTTTAGGACAAATAATAATTTGAATATAATGAATACAAATAAATTTAAATTCGATTTCTCAAGTATTAGAACTGATCATATGAATGATGAAGAAAAAGCTGTTATTAAAAAATTAATAAATAAGTATGCTGATATTTTTCATGTAAAAGGGAATCATTTAACTTAACTAATAATATTAAACACAGGATAATTACGACCGATGAGATTCCGGTCTATACTAAAACGTATCGCTACCCCGAAGTGCACAAAGCCGAGGTAAGCAAGCAAATTAATGAAATGTTGGAACAAAACATTATTAGACCATCCTTTGGCCCATGGTCCTCTCCTATATGGATCGTTCCCAAAAAATTAGATGCTTCAGGTCAACGAAAATGGCGCGTTGTATTTGATTATAGGAAATTAAATGATAAAACTGTAGGTGACCGATACCCCCTTCCCAATATAAATGACCTATTAGATAAATTAGGGAAATGCCAATATTTTACAACCCTAGATTTGGCATCAGGTTTCCACCAAATTGAGATTGACGAACGCGACGTCCCAAAAACTGCCTTTAATACAGAAAACGGTCACTATGAATTTTTAAGAATGCCATTTGGGCTTAAAAATGCCCCAGCTACTTTCCAGCGCGTCATGGACAATATTTTGAGGGGAATTCAAAACGAATACTGTCTCGTCTACATGGACGATATAATTATTTTTTCCACTAGCTTACAAGAACATATTGATAGATTAAACGAAGTTTTTAAAAGGTTAAGAGAGGCTAATTTCAAGGTTCAATTAGATAAATCGGAATTTCTTCGTAAAGAAGTAGCGTATCTTGGACATGTGATTACACCCGAAGGTGTCAGACCGAATCCAGACAAAATTATTGCCATTCAAAATTATCCCATCCCCAAAACGACAAAACAAATTAAAGGATTTCTCGGACTGTTATTATCGGTATTACCGAAAGTTTATTAAAAATTTTGCAGACTTGACTTAACCAATGACAAAACGTTTGAAAAATAACTCAGTTATTAATATTAATGATGCAGACTACCAAAATTCCTTTAACTTGTGCAAGAACGTCCTGACTAACCAGCCATTACTTCAATATCCAGATTTTTCGAAACCCTTCTTGCTGACCACAGATGCTAGTACTCAAGCCCTTGGTGCCGTTTTATCACAGGGTAAAATTGGCACAGATTTACCAATCGCATATGCTAGTCGAACGTTAAACGATTCTGAAACGCGCTATTCTACTATTGAAAGAGAACTACTCGCTATTGTTTGGGCTGTCAAATATTTTAGACCATATCTATTTGGGCGTAAATTTACAATTATCACTGACCACAAACCACTTCAATGGTTAATGTCTATCAAAGAACCAAATTCAAAATTAGTTAGATGTAGGCTGAAATTGTCAGAATATGACTATGACATTGTTTATAAAAAAGGTACTTTAAACAAAAATGCTGACGCACTATCTAGGATCGAACTTAATGTTAATGAAGAATATGCCCAAAATTTAGAAGAATATTTGAAAAATTTTGATGAGATTGAAAATGATCCATCATCAGTTATTGTAGAACCCCCGGAAACTACTCGTATAAATGAAATTGAAAATGATGGCGCTACAATTCATTCAAATTCGGAAAACCCTATTTTTGGTATACCAATATCAGATAAACCGGTCAACGTTGGTGATAACCAAATTATAATTACAGAGGTGGAACATTCATCATCTAAACCGAAAATTACTAATTTATTTAATAACAAAAAAATGCGAATACATGTTCAATTTTCTAAAAGAAACTTTGTGAATGAAGTCATTAGTTTTGTAAAAGAATATATTGTTCCCAAAATAAATTATTATCTATACTTCAAAAGTCCTATTTACGAAAAATTCAGTAGCGATCTCCAAAATTATTTTAAAAATTCAGAACTTAAGATGACTAAATGTAATAATTTGCTTACGGACGTTGAAAATAATAACGATATATTGGAAATTATCCAAAATTATCATGAGGGAAAAACAAATCACCGAGGCATAGACGAAACTGAATTAAAACTCAAACGGATTTATTATTGGCCAAGTATGATGAAATCAATCCAAGAATATATTAATGATTGTGAAGTCTGTTTAGTTTCTAAATTTGATCGCAAACCACTTAAATTAAAATGTAATCACACCCCAACAGCTATGAAACCATTTGAAATAATTCACATAGATTGTATTGCTCTCGAAAGTTCCAAATTTCTTACTATAATTGATTCATTTTCTAAATATACGCAACTTTACAAATTAAATTCTTACCAAGCTGTTGAAGTAGCAAACAATTTAATAAAATTCTTTTGTCACCATGGAATCCCTAAATTAATTATTTCGGATAATCATTTGGAATTTAAGAACACGGTTATTAGAGAACTTTTGGAAATTCATAAAATCAAAATTCATTTTATTAGTTCCCAACACCCAGAATCTAATGGAATAATAGAACGCGTACATTCGACGATCATTGAACACATACGGCTCCTTAATAATCAAGACACATTTAAAAAAGAACCAATAGAAATTAAAACCTTATACGCCTTACTAGCATATAATAATTCTATCCATTCGACTACAAAATTAAGACCTTCTGAAATTATTTCGGGACACATCGATAATGAATCTCTTTTAGACCTCAACTTAGAAACCTTAATTACAAACAATTATGTAGAAAATCATAAAACTAAAGTCAAATTGTTGTATGAACAAATAAATGAAACAATAAATGAAAATAAAACAAGAACTATTGAAAAACATAACTTAACGCGAGAGGAAGTTCCAGAAATTCCAGAAAAAGTATTTTTTAAAATAAACAAAAACAATCAAAAACTAAAAATAAATATCAAAAAGAAAACATTCAAACTATTGATCCTAATCGTAAAACAGCAGAAATAGAAACCAGACATCATAATCAATCTAGTAAAATTCATTTGTCAAATATTAAACGTCCCAGAGTCAAAAGATCTAATTTAAAACAAACTCCAAATTTTGAAACATTTATTGAGATTTTAAGTAATGATAAAGAAATAAACAATGAAAACGTAAGAGAAATTTCGGATGATTTATTCAATGCCCCTCTAGAATACTCACTCGCTCACTGTGTGAGTAGAGATTTAAAAATGAGTGCAGGAATAGCACGTGAATTTAAATTAAGATTTGGAAAAATTAGAGATTTATCAAAACAGAACGCAAAATTATATTCTCTCTGTCATATTAAAGAAGAAGGTAGATATATTATTTATTTGATCACTAAAGAAAATTATTTCGACAAACCCACTTTAGAATGTTTGTTTCATACATTGATAAATTTAAAACAATTCTGTTTAGACAAAAACATCACTAAATTAGCAATTCCCAAATTAGGTTGTGGCCTAGACCAATTAGACTATAATTCAGTTAAAGCTATGATAAATTATATCTTCCAAAATTCTAAAATACAAATAAACATCTATTTTGGTACACCAAAAATTGATGACGAAGTACCAGGCCCATCATCTTCGATAATTCTAAATCCTAGTTTAGTCCAGCAAAGAAAGTCATTTTTTGAGAACTATACTAAATCTGAACATTTCAAAAATTAGTAAACAAAAATAATTCATCTCAGATTGATCTTCCTTCCCCTTGTAATATGTTTTGAAGTTAAAAAATATCACCGAAAATATGGACGCTCGTGACGAGGATAAAATTAATGGAATCCTGAAACATTTAATTTCTAATCAGAACAATTTTGAGAACCAAATAAAATTCGGGTACAGCATAAATGAAAAATTAATACAAAAATTCAATGAAACAATCAAAGATATCGCACATAACCAAAACTTGCTCAAGGCCAGAATAATGCAATTACACGCAATTTATAAAGAGGAGATAGACCACCAGCACGTATTATTCACTAAAGATCTGTATAATCAACTCGTTTTACTTTACACAATAATCAAAAATATTTTGGAAGAAATTATTAACTCATTAACATTTTGCAAATTAAAAATTCTTAGTCCAGATATAATTAGGCCCCAAGATTTATTTAATGAACTAAAAAAGATTTCCGTTCACTATAATGAGGAATTGCCTTTCGACCTTAAATTAGAAAACATTTTAGATTTTGAATCCGCGATATCAGTCGATTGCAAAATCGAACAATCAAAAATCTATTACTTCCTATCCCTTCCTATTAATTATGAACATTCTTTTGATCTGTATAAAATATACCCTATACCCCTGAAATATAAGTCCGAATATGTAACTATAATTCCTAATGTAAAAGTAATGTTAAAATCAAAAATTAACTCAAAAACATTGCCTCTAAGAGACATATGCTTAAGTATTAACAAGAAATTCCAATGCAACGATAACTTGCTCTTAAATTACCAGGCTGATTGTGAAACAGAGCTTTTTGTCAATAGAACCACCCAAAAATGCAAGTTTACAAAATTAGAAATCGAAAAGAACCATTTAGAGAATATACCCAATACCAACCAGTTCCTAGCCGTTTTTAAGAAAAAAGAAAAATTAAAGATCACCTGCCCTAATCAAGAAGAGACCCGTGACCTGGAGGGCATTTTCATCATTCAACCCAACAAATGCGACCTAGTCTTCCGGAACTATAAGGTGCCCCAAATGGAAACAACGTATGGAACCCCAGTGCTCGTGAGTGCTTCGACCCCAGAACTGAAGAACTATAATATAAATAACTTTACAATTCAATTGAAAAGACTTCAATTAGAAGACATCCCAGTGTATTCCCCGATACCCGATATAAATAATTCGGTGATACCCCTAAAACCCAGTGCATGGACACTAATACTTTATTCGTTCATAATAATTTGTGTAGTGACTTTGATTTACAGACGCTTAAGACGCAGAGGAGCAGCCACCCTTGTAAAAGATGATGATTCTCCTCCACAGCTGTGTCGGATCTAGGGGGAGAGGAGTGACCTGGCGCCCACAATAGACTTTTCTTTGTTATAATATAATTAATTGTATTATTTAGAAATATATTTTATTAATTAATGCGTAGTTAGGATGACATCACCCGCCAGATGTCAATATGCTTAGTTCATAGTTTTAGTTCACATAAATAGATTAACCGCATGAGATTCAGATTCATTATTATATTAGTACTGTAACGCTTCACATATCAATTATTCTCCCTATAATTAAGTTTTAAGTAATGTAATTAATTGTAAATTTCGGAAATAAACCTTTTTAAAAAACACAATTGCGAACCACGAAATTTAACTTATATATGTTACGGTAAAAGTAGATATTGCGGCAAATGTACACATTTTCCGGTAAATGTGCACATTTGCACATTTGCCTCCTCGTTTGTGTAATGTGCATTCAACTAACATTTACAATTTCAAACTGGGGAAATGCACATTGAATTCACAATAACCATGTCGTTTTGTTAATGTGAGCATAGAAAATACGAAATCGCATGCGCATTTGTAGTGGTACGCGAACTACCCTCGGCTAGTTCAGTAGGTTCTAATTCGTCCGTGTTTCGCCACGGTGCCTTTGGCGGGATTTAAAATTTTAATTTTTCTACAAAAAAATATTTTTTAATTAGAATTTTTGAAAAACAATGGAACAAAAAGAAAAATTTAAAAACCAACTAGAACAGATTGTATCACGAAAAAACAAAAATAATATTTATTTAAACCAACATTAGTATGAAAAAATATTATTGTAAGTAAAGGCAGCAAAATTAAAAGAAAAGAATAAAAGTGATTTAGATTACCGCCGGCTAAAAAGATACGATATAATAGTGGTAGGGAAGGAAGACAAATTAATAAGTCCATTAAAAGAAGGGGGTAGCATAAAATATTTTGCAACAATTGAACAAACTTATGGAATTATACACGATGCTCATTTGGCAACTGGCCATGGTGGCCGAAACAGATTACTGAAAGAAATTAATAACAAATACATTACTACTGGAGCAGTTATGTTGTATTTATCTTTATGTGAAGCATGCCAAAAAAAGGCAAAGGGCAAGAAAAAAGGAATTGTGATAAAACCAATTTTGACGAGTGAAATAAATTCTAGGTGTCAAGTGGATCTTATAGATTTACAGACACAACCAGATAATGAATTTAAATTTATTTTAAATTATCAAGATCATTTAACCAAATTTGTTGTACTGCGTCCACTAAAAACAAAAACTGCGGCAGAAGTAGCAAAACAACTTATGGACATTTTCACTCTTTTGAGAGCCCCATCCATTCTCCAATGTGATAATGGTAGGGAGTTTGCAAATAAAATTATACAAGAATTAGCAAATATGTGGGATGGTGTTAAAATAATACACGGGAAGCCTCGCCATTCCCAAAGCCAGGGCTCGATAGAGCGAGCGAATCAAGATGTTCAAAATATGCTTACAACCTGGCTTATCACAACCAAACAACCAAGTGGTCAGAAGGTTTAAAATATGTTCAACTGATGAAAAATAGAGCTTTTCATGAGGGTATAACTCCCTATGAAGCTTTATTCGGAACAAGAATGAAATTGGGTTTGAAAACATCAAATTTACCTATGGAATCTGTTGAACAGCTGGAAACAGAAGAAGAGTTAGAGCAATTACTAGAAGGAGTACACACAGCCAATTCACCACATAGCAAAGTCGCAGAAAACGATGAATTTTCCATTGAAACGTTAGACATAATTATGGATGATGATTTTGAGTTAAATTCTGTTTTAAACGAGAAGAAAATTTTAATTGATAAAGCAAGGGAAAATTTAGAAAATCAAGCTATAAAAATGTGTAATCTTTCGAAAGAAAAAATTCCTGCTGCTGTGATTGGTGACAATGTTAGAGTTTCCATTCCAGACGTTGATCGTGGTAAAACGGATCCAAAAAATTTTATTTGCGTTGTTTTGTTTAGAGATGACGATAAAAATGTATATAAATTAGGAATTAAGCAGGCAGTTTTAAAACAATCTTATTCTAGGCATGAATTCGCTATTTGCGAACAAAAGTTTATATCATACGAAGATGTTCCTCAAGATGTTGAGATATCGGTAAGAGAAATTATAGGAATGCAGTCCCTTACTGGTGGACAAGGTTTTAAAAAATGCATCTGTAAAGGAACATGTTCCTCAAAAAAATACAGTTCTAAAAATGCTGGAATATTATGTAATTCCAAGTGCCACAATAGCAATTCTTGCTCAAATAAATTAAAAATTTTTTCATTATGAAATTTCTATATGTTCCTTTATAGTTTTATAAAATTTAACTGTTATAATAAAGAAAAGTATGTTATTATTACTATTTGTTTGATTCCCATCATATTGGTCCTGAAAAACTAGGACGAAAATTGTATTTATGAATATTGGGATCACAACCTACGATATATTATATAATATGCAAAGAAAAATATGTCTTGTTTGTCATTTACATTTTTTAATTAAAATAATTTTCGTTATTAAAGCCTTTTGTATTATGTTTATTTCAATAAATATTTTTTTACTGCAACAACATTTTTAATTTATTTGTATTGCAACTTTTCATGAAGGTAAGAGTATACATTTACTAAAACGTGAAGGCAAGAGTACACATTTGCCGGGAAATGTACATATACATTATATTCAGTTCACATATACCTAACTTTTTGGGAAATGTACACATTTTACGGTAAAAGTGTACATTTCCCGTAACATATATATATATATATATATATATATATATATATATATATATATATATATATACAGGGTGTCCCGTTAATGCGGGGAAATGGCTAGACCATAGATTCCTGGGGTCAAAATATGACGATTTAACGCAACTTATCTATATCCAAAAATTTACGGTTAAGCCGGAATTTGGCTTCAAAGTTTAAAAATGTTTTATTTCTTTTGTTTATAACAATTGAACGCTTTATTTGATTTGAATGAAACTTATTATTAATAAGTACAATAATATCATACATCATTTCAGTTATTGTTGGCATTAGTGATTGACAGGAAGTATAAAAAACAGTAGTACCACCACATAAAAACTAAAATATTTTTTTATTGGTGCATCCAATAAAATCCAAAAAAATCCACTTGAAAGGGCATTAGATTTAAAAACTTTTTTGACTCTTACCCGTTTTTGATGGAACACATCATCCTGGCCCAAGCGGCATAATATAAAGATGTTGTTTTAGTTGTGTACGAATCATTAAGTAGACAAACCGCCAAATTTATGATCTCTTCTTTCTTATTTTAATGAATTTCAATATAATATTATTTAAAAAATTTAATGCAAATACGTGAACTTACATTTTTTTAGTTTGTATACATTCATTTAATGTTGAATTTTGATTATATTTCATAGATTATATTAAATGTATATGTGAATAATAATTATAATAAGAATAATAATATCTTTATTTTTAGATTAGGTCAGGTTAGGTTAGGTTTAGGTGAGGTTAGATTAGATTAGATAAGTTCAACATATGTGATTAATAACAATATCTTTATTTTATGGTTAGGTCAGGTTAGGTTAGGTTTAGGTGAGGTTAGATTAGATTAGATTTCCGTTAACGCTTCCTCCTTAAAAATTATTTATTTGCACACGTATACTAGAAAGATTTAATTTTTCCGTTAACGCTTCCTCTTATGTATGCTAGGAAATAAAACGATGGTGCGTTTCGCCATATCCTGCGCGCGTGCACAATTAAGCAGTGTTTATAGACGCCGATAAAAGACGATCGTTAATTTCGCGGCACCCCATTAACAACGATTTATTGATGTTAAAATAACTTCTTTATATTAAGCCGCTTGGGACACTTTGATATGGTCGCGTTTTTGATATCTTGTACGGTTTTTGCATAAAAAAATAAAATATGAATATAGTATACTCATTATGCACCCATTAATAAGTAAATAAACTTACTCTATTGAATAAAAATTAAATAATATCAATTAATAAAATAAATCAAAACAACATCTAACACTTTTCAAACAATTTTCTTTGCAAAATCCTAATACAAACAAGATATCTGTTTGTTCCAAATATGCATATTTATGAACTATAATAAAGTTAAAAATTAATTGTTAAAAGACACTAAATAATTATTATTATACATAATTTACATTTTTTAAAGAAAGACGGCCACGAAAAACATTTTTTTTTTCGATTCGATGAAAAACTTGATTTTGTTTTTACTAGATAAAAAAATAGATATTTTATTTTTTTGTGGGAAAACCGTAAAAGATATCAAATATTATTAAGAGATAAAAAAGTTTTTAAATTAAATTGTCTTTCAAGTAGTATTTTTTTAGTTTTTATTAGATCCACCAATAAAAAAATATTTTAGTTTTTAAGTGGTGGTACTACTGTTTCTTTAGGTTGGTGTGGCAGCACCTCTTCGTGCACCGCGAAGAGATGCACACTTAGGCCTAGATAGGCCCGTTGTGATACCAATGAGGGACATACACGAACATCCATGGATCCGGACGGAGAATTCTTCCTTTAGAAAAATCCACCGCCCGGCTGGGATTTGAACCCACAACCGTGTGGCCCGTGAGCAGGCACTCTACTGTTTCTTATACTTCTTGTTAACCAATAATAGTCATAATAACCGAAATGATGTATTATATTATGGTAGTTATTAAAAATAAATTTCATTGAAATCAAATCAAATGGCTGGACCATAGATTCCTGGGGTCAAAATATGACGATTTAACGCAACTTATCTATATCCAAAAATTTACGTTTAAGCCGGAATTTGTCTTTAAAGTTTCAAAAGAATTTATTTCTTTTGTTTATAACAATTAAACGATTTATTCGATTTGAATGAAATTTATTATTAATAACTACCATAATAATTGCTTTTACTAATTTAATTTAATGAAATCAGTTTAAATTCATTTTTTCATACTTTTTCATGTTATAGTTACATTTAAACAATCTAATGTACATTTTATCATTTATTAGTTTATTCAACAGAAATAATTTCATTCAAATTAGTGTTGCTTTGATAGTTGTACTATTTGTAACAAGCAAATTAATTTGTATTATTCAATGTCTGTCGAAGTATTAGCTAGGAAAGTAGTTGTTTCAAATTAATTTGTTTTGTAGTCTTAGTAAGACTCATTGTTGTAGATTCACGAAATGTTTTCGTATTTTTAAATTATTATTTAATTTTCTACAACGAACTAAAGGATTTTAATACATTTTATTATAAAAGTATCAGTCTTAAGCTCTTTAATAAAAAACTAAATAATCACAAGACAAGTCTTACATACTCCTACACGCTTATTATGTACTCTCGTAATAAAAGTTTGAATTTTTTTATATTTTCTTGATCTTTAATAAGTTTAGGAAGTTTATTATATTCTATAGCTGCCCTGTAGAATAATGTATTTTGTCCATGTTTTGTATTTTTGTGCCCGAGATATATGTTTCCTCTACTTCGTGTATTGTGTGAATGTATATCTGTATTATAAGTAATGCAATTTTGATAGTATGAAGGCATGTTGAGGAAAATTAAAAGTGGCAAATTTTTGGTTTTTTCAAAATATCTTAAAATTTAAAAAAAATTAAAGTGAATTTGAAGTGGGTTTTGTTATGAGCACTGATTTCTGCAAATCATTCCTCATTTAACCGTTGCTCTGTCTCTTCTAATAACAGAGATACCAATGGTGAACATTGAAATTGGGACACACTATATACATATATGTAAAATAAAATGCTATAAATTAATTTAATAAACTCTGTATTATCCTGCAATGTCAATATACTAGAGGATATTAAATGTTTTTCTAGACTGCTGTTATTAAACTAGTTGTTACATTGACATTGAATACCCAATTTCTTAAATACAAAAATCACGGCTCACGGCTATATGAAAGTCAAGTTCATAAATTGCAGCGATGAAAATGTTAGTTGATATGGTTTAATTCACTCATTAAACTTTTATATATGAAAAGAACTATATTTTAAGTTTTAAAATTATTATTATGTTACAATTATTTGACATTAAACGAATAAATACTCAAAAACGCTGAACTATGCTCATAAAAATGTCATTATGAACTTAAATTTTAAAGTTTTATTTAAAAATTGCTATCAAAATACTTCTTATAAGGACAGTCAGAACAATATAAGTGGCATTACTAATTGAAATACACAAAACTTTTCCTAAATAAAATTCCATGGAATGTACCAAAAAACTTAAAATAATAAAAATATTATTCACCTTTTTTTATGACTAACACCATTATAAATATTGATTTAAACATTATTTTAAGTATAAACATACTTCTTTCTTGCATTTCCTTTCATGTTTCAAAGGAACAGATAGACAAATTAAACAATTTCTTAATTTCATAAACTCCATCCATCCATCAATCAATTTCACAGTAGAATCAGAAACTAATAATTCAATAAATTTTCTCGATCTTTCATAAAATAAATAACCAATTGAATTTTAACATTTATAGAAAACCTACATATACTGACTTCATCATTCCAAATCATTCACGACACCCTCAAAAACACAAATTAGCCATGATTAATAGAGCCCTCAACATTCACTTAAGTCCTCAAACCTTTACCAACGAAATCCGCACAATTATAAATATAGCCATTAACAATGGATACGAAGAAGAGATTATTAATTATTAAATTGGAAATGAAGCGTCTCAGTAAATACTTACATGCGAAAACAGAACCAGACGAAGAAGCATTCAAAGCAATCACCTATTTCGGAATTGTAGGCACAAAAATTAAAAAAGGCCTTGAAAGATGTAACGTAAATATATGTTTCAAGCCCTATAGTAAATTAAGTTCAACCATTTTTAATTTTAAAACCGAAATTGATATTATGAATAGATCCGGAATTTATAGGCTCACTTGTTCCCATTGTAAAAGCGTGTATATCGGCCAATCTGGTCGTAATTTTCGAATTAGATTAAAGGAACATAAAAAATCATTTTGTCATAAAAATAATAACTCAACTGAACACTCAATCAAACACTTACTATGTTTTTAACCACTATAATTTATATAAATCATTATGAATAACTCAACTTTTGCTAATCATTTACTGGAAACGAATCACCCTTTTGAAAATGACCTTCTTTCGGTAATCCATTTAACAGATAAAGGACGTAAAATTGATTTACTAGAAGCCATGGATATTTTTAAAGCCAAGAATAATCCGGGAATTTCCCTTCTTAACGACCAGGTTGACCTAATGTACACACCTCTATTCAACTGCTTAATATAAATATGTTAGACTCTGTAATGTTAAACACTTTATGTTTGATAATGACTAGTTGATAGTCGAAACTATAGTCACGTGTATTTTTGTTAAATAAAAGTGGTAAAACAAAGTGTTTTCTTTCTCCAGTGTATGTTTTTTTTATTGGTAATTGGGCGTTGAGTCTGTCGTGGGAAATAGTTGAAAAACTACGTAAATGGGCCTTAGCTTAGATGGTTTAAATGTTCCCGCAGGGGTGGTTGTAGTGCACAGCCATTTGGGAGTAGCGACCCCACGTACCCGAGCCGTTCACTGCACACATACACACACACACACACACCCATCAAATAGAAACACACACACACATACAGACGCAGACCGACACCCTACCCTCCCGCGAAGTAATGGCTGACGGCGGTTCCCCGGGTTGGTAGGGCGACATGGGGAGGTGGTTTTTAGTGGGTGTACCCGTTTCATAACGGGGGAGTCCCACACTCTATAAAAGTTATAAGAGATTTTCCACCTCCCGGCCACCTTTCCACCTGATTTACATCAGTCATTATATTCAGAATAGAAAGATACATTCGAAATATTTTATTCAAGAACTGCTCTATACCGTTAATCCACATTTCCTTCCCATCTTGACTAAAATTTTATATCTAGAGAGTGTAGTATAAAGCCGTTTCAAAAACTAGCAACTTCTATCTGAAACTGATCACTTCAGGATCTGGTATTGGTACTAATGTTGGCACTGACGGTGGCTTTGATGCTGGGTGTAGTGTTTGCCCCGTTCTTTGTTGTTCTTGAGGTATACTGCCCATGACGGCATTTTTACCTTGTGAAATTTTGCACGTAGATTGTGTTACAGGTGGTCTGGTATTTTGAACGTTAAACACTTTTTATCTAATTCTACCACTTGATTCCAAATTTATTTGGCATCGTAAGCGCATTTACTTCAATAGCGGGTTATCGCTGGCTTCTTGACATCCACCAGAATTGCTGAATTGTTTGCCTAAGGCCTTCTGCTATTTGGTTAGCTCATTCAGTTTTTCCATATTCAAAACCTAAATACTTGGTATTGTCTTCATTAAAGAGAACGTAGATGTGATCGGTTGGAGCGACTCAGATTGTAAAACCGGTCACACGATTTCGAATCACCTTTTGTTGATGAGATAGTTGATAGAGGGGTCTTCTTCAGAGCGGTTGTCTACGATGAGGTAATGTGATTTGATTTACACAAAGCGATTAGAATGATGTCTTCTCTCACCTAAACGAACAATGTGCAAAGATTCCGGTACTCGATCACTAGAATAGATACGTAGATCCGCTAGTGCTGGTATTGAAGTTTTCTTCGGATAATTAAATTGACGGTATAAAACATAATTATATATATTTGTGTTATAAATGTAATCTTTTTTTTAATTTTCTCATAATAGGCTTCAAAAGAAATGCATATTACACGTTTTACAAAACAATACAACAACGAGTAATACACAAATTATAATATTCTTGACTTTAATACTTTATTCATAATATATCTGCAGGTACGTTATTTACGGTGCAAAGAGAAAATTATAAAAAAGCATACTAACTTTTAAAATATAAAAATTTTATTTTAATATTCTTATATTACAAATGTCCCAAATTTCAGAATGACAGAAAATATATTTTAGCAAACTACCACTGTTATTTATAGCTAAAAAAGTTGTTGATGCAATACATTTGTCGGTAAACTTACCAGCATTCTAGTTCTTTTATATTAATATTTGTCTACTCTGAAAACTACAACTCCATCTATATTTGTTAAAACTTTAGATTAATTTGCCAGGTGAAATGTTGCAAACCCCAAAAATCTACAAAATTACTTGGAATTATTTGCAAATTGAAAATATTTACATCCTATAACTAAACCCATACATTTAATATCTAAAACTTCTTTTCAGAAGTTCTTGATTTCTTCATCCTCCAATATAACATTCAAAACAACATGTATGACAATAAAATAAAAAAAAATTGTATATTTTAAATTTAAATTATCACGTTTAGAAACTTGTTATGATGATTCTAGGAACATTGATTTATTATGAATTTGATTTGAACATTTCTAATTTAGTCTACAAAGAATTATGGTTACAACAATTACAATTAGGCATGCCTAATTTTTTTTAATGTGAATAGTTTTCTGTCATTTTAAAAATAGTCTTCAAATGGCATTTATTTTATCATATTAAAATTAATGATTATTTATTCAGTATAATTTAATACTTACCTACATAAAAGGTATAATTAAAAAATAATTTATTGGTGTTAGGGGTCTATATAAATACGCAACATTTATTATTTTATTATTTTTTTAAAATTTATTTATTTAATAAATAATGAAAGTATGACAAGTACTAATCATTCACGAGTTTGTTTACTTTGTTTACCATCCGTGCACGGAATGGGAGGCGATTAATGGGGCAGCATGGGCTAGAATTGGAGCATGTACTTCAGCAACCAATGGAGTATGGTGAAAATCAGTACGGCTTTGGTAACTGACAGCAGATGAGTAGATTGGAGAAGCATGGACGACTGGTTCGACAGCAACTACTGGTTCTACAGATACAACTGGAGTGTGAACTGCATGAACTTGCACCAGCGGTTTATGGTGTACGTCAACCCTTGAACTGTAGCTGGTAGCTACTGGAAGAACCTCTGCTACAGCTACGCCGTGATGAAGGAATCCAGGGCGGGCAGCAGCCACGGCGATAACAATAGACAACACCACCAATTTAAACATTTTGTATGTTTGGTCTGTGTTGTTACTCGTGATAATTGAATTACACTGTGAATATTGCCCACTCGCGTAATTATTTATACTCGTGTTTCGGTTGACATTGGTTTTTTTTAATTAGATCAACTTACTTCCGAGACAATTACTAATTTCACTTTTCAAGTGCATTATAAATATGAATAATACGTCAATATGCTTTTATTATAATTAGGTACGTTAAAAATTAATGGAGTAAAGCAGAATGATCAAAATATATTTTCGAAATAAATTCACCATTAATCATAACAATTATATCGGCCATAGTACGTGGTAATTCATAATAAAAATACTATATTTTTCTACTTAAATAAAATGGAATAAATTTACTCATATTTGTAAAATGCGACTTATTTTTTTACTTCATCACGATCTTTCAAAATCGACAACTATTTTATGTACTTCTGCTATGTTTCTATTTCATAAAATTTGAATTATACGTAGAATTATATTATTTAATCATCAGCAATTAATTGAAATTACCTAAAAGCACAGAAGCACATTAAAAAAAATAAGATTAATATTGCCCTAAGACTACAATATCATGCAAATATTTTACAAATTATCAATGAAGCATATTTAATTAAATTGTATTTATTACGGATTTACCTTTTACATATATACGCCATATTTACGCCATACTTAGTTGGATGATGAGGCGAGTGAAACAAGGGTTTGTATATCGAGTGTAGGCAACGTCATTATTGAAAGATAACATTTAATAAAACATCAAAGACTACCCAATTAACCCAATTAACCCTTTCAAATACTTGAACCGCCGCGGTAATCTGCTCGGTGACGCTGTTGCTTTCTAGAAGAGCACCACCTATGACGACCGGATTCCCTAAATTTGAGCCATCCTTTCGCTTAAGTTCCAACTACAAAAATAACCATCATCCCTAACTAGTGATAACAGCGATCTCGGGTTTAGTCGGTAGGAGTCACTACTGTACTAATAAGAATAAAAATACATTTATTTCAAAATATATCTGTTACAAAACAACAGTAAGAGAAATATTCGTTGAGGCAGTATGGTTTCTTATCACATATGCAGTTATACAAAAATGTCTTAAATGTTCTAAGATTATCAATACTTTTAATATTATCTGAGAGTATATTATAGAGTGTAACTGAAGAGTAAAAGCTACTTTTTTCATACACTTTTAGTGTATGTATTGGAAAATTATAATTTTTTGTTCGAGTAGATTGTGAATGTAAAGATGTCTATTTTTATAAAGGAACATAATCGCTTCATAAACATAAATACCTGTGACAATGAGCAAACCATTCATTTTAAAAATAGTTCTGCACGATTCTCTGTAGCCTAAATTAAAGAGCACCCTTGCAGCTTTTTTGCAGAAAAAACTTTTTCAATGAATTGACTCTGACTCAAAAAAATAATTCCATATCTTAAAAAGCTGTGGAAGTTTGAAAAATATACAATCCGTATTGTCTCACAATTTATATAACTCTTTACGCATTGTATAACTAAAATTATTCAATTTTGGCAGTAAATATTCAATGTGTAAAAACCAGTTTAGATATTCACCTATCATTATTCCTAAAAATTTTGCATTTTGAACAAGCTGGTGATTTGAATTATTTAGAAAAACATGACTCCGCGCTTGCAGCTTGGACTGGACAGTTTTAAATAATGTTAAATTTGCTTCCGTTTAATATTAGTTGTTGTTTTCTCCACACATTGTTTTACAGATGTATAAAGTGAGTCACAATTTAAAAGAGTGGAACGAAGAACAGGCGATGTTACTAGGAAATTAGCATCATCAGCAAAAGTAGTTAAATGTCAGACTTCTGAATTTATTATGGTTTTCAAGTCGTTGACATATATTATAAATAATAGGGATCCAAGGACCCTGAGGAATTATTACATTGATGGATTCAATGTTTGATAAATAATTAATAAAATCTTGAAATATATTCACTTTCTGCGTCTATTTCTTTCATAAAAACCGTTTCTTTGATTCCGCTACACTGATAAGATCCAAAATAGATCGAAACTGCTATTAACAGGTAACAATAATTTAATTAATTACTTAAGTATTTTGCTTGTTTTAATTCCGTTGTGTGTCATTCTAAGACTGCGGTGTAGCCGCATAACTTATAACTTTACTTTATTATCGAATACAAATTCACACGTTTTACTCGTTACACGAGAATTCGTCATACAGCTCTGTTTTTAGCACATGCGCCCCAATCCCATATGCGTTGGATGAGCGTGCTATACGCAAATACAAAAATAACAATAACAAAATAATTTTATAAGTCATGTATTGATGTATTTCCGATGACTTTTTATCATTCGGGTAATATCATAATGCAACGCTCAAAGTACTTCGGGCCTTTGACAGGAATGTAGCCAGTGCTGTTGATACCATTGTCTAAATTGAATTATTTACCATTCAAAGAATTTTACAAAGATCAAACCAAATAGTAGTTAGACGGTGCAAGGTCTGGTGGATAGGATTTATGGTCCATTAAATTAAGCTCCAGAAACTTCTGGCAGGTCACTAAACTTGTGTGTGGTCTCCCGTAGTCATGCTAAAACACAGCATCCTTAGTATTTGCCAATTCTGACAGTACACAACCATATTAACGGTTTAGTTTTATGGTAGTAGCTCAAAATACACAACGCGTTTGTAATTCCACCAAATGAGTGTATAAGTTTGTTTATGCATATTTGCTTTCAAAGTGGTTACAGCTTTCACGATGATCGTTTTCACACGGCATAAACTATCCATTTTTCATCGCTAGTGACAATATGTTTGAGAAATAGATCATTTGCATAGTTTTGCAAGAGTTTATCACATCTCAAAGAAATTCATTAAAAAAGAATTTCTTTGAGATGAACCCAATTATTGAGTTTACTCACATATCTCAACACAACAATGTCTAACCATGGTCTTTTGAGAAATTTTTAATAGTTTTGCACCCTTTCAAGTTGTGTAATCATGGTTTGATTCGATTAATGCCTTTATTTTATCGTATTTGGCTTCAACTGGTTTTCCTGGACGTGGTGCATCGTAGATGTTTGAATTATCACAACAGCATGCAACAAAATAATTATGCACTTGCACTCTGTTAAGCAATGCGGTTACGGCTACGGCTTTCCCTTTCTGAAGTAAAATAGTAAAACATATTCTTCGGTTTACTTTTCCATCTTTCGACCACTACTTAACTACGACTTCTGAATCGATTCACTTACTTCCTTTGAATGAACATTTTAGTGTTTACTATCAAATGATATTTATGTTAGATGATTGGACTGTAGATAGTTGGTAAAAATATAAGTGTAGATATCTATTGGCCGGAACCCAAATAACTTAAGACAGCCCAATAAATATTTTAATTTTAATATAAATTTGCTATATTTTACGATTAAGTATTAACACGCTACCAAAGAAAAAACAAAAAGTTCCGTAAGAAAAACTTCTAAATTTACATTTTAAGAAAGCGAAATCGGTTCGTTCTTCTTCTAAGTGCCCTGACTGGTCCCCCTAACATTGGTAATCACTTCCGCGAATCTATTTCTATCATCCGCTAGTCACAATACTTGTTCTGCACTACGAATACCCCCCTCTCTGATATTCTTCAATTAGGATGCTTGTTTCCAACCGATGCCTCGTCTATTTTTTATTTTGCCTTTCATAATTAGTTGTAGAATGTGGCAACGGTTGCCCTGTAAGGTATAGGTTTTGAATGATTATAATATCTTTTATGTCTATACCAGTTTTCTGTAGTATTTCTATGAGCTTTGCATTTCGAACACTGTCGAAGGCTTACTCATATCCTATAAAACAAACAGCGACGTCTTTGTGTTGATCGCGATATTTTTGCAGCAGATTGTTCAAGGCAAATTAAGCCTCACGGGTTTCGAGCGCAGAACTAGGTGTAAAAGAATTAAATTAACAAAGATTATTGGATGATGAGTTTTATACATTACTAACCTAAACTTGGGCTATTTTAAACTTCAGTCTTTTTATCCTTTTGTCGGATGATCCAAATTATCTGTCCCTCCCTTATGCTGTCTATTTCCTATTTGGAAAAAGTCTGCGACAAATTCCAGAACCGACCCTAGGGTAGATTGTCACGTTAAATTGTGTAAAAAAAACAGAAAACAGCTAGGCGACTACCACATGAATTTGTAGAAATTTTTGAGAATGCTTATATTTTTTAAACTTAAATGTTAGTTGAATACAGTTCAACACAACCCAAAAGTGTACGATTAATCCAGAATTAAAAGTTCAAAAAATTTCATTAATTTTAATTAAACAACTAAACGATACCTTTTATCTGGTTAAATCGTAAAATTTTGAATATAGTTTACTTATTTTTTTGAATTCAGTAAACTATGACTCAGCCATTCCCTCACATTAACGGGACACCCTCTATTTTATTTTAAATAATGTTCTTAGCTATATTTATATTTAGGCACCAAGAAAGTACTTATATAATAATGTATATGCATAAAATAAAAATACGAAATTTTATAACAATTTATATATTTTATTTTAAATAATCATATAAATTATACTATACATATTTCCTCAATCATTCGGCTCTTTACCAACCATGGACTGTTTGGGTTGCCAACAAAGGAGAAGCATGAGCTAAAATTGGAGTATGGATTTCGGTAACCAATGGAGTGTGGTGAATGTCGGTACGGCTTTGGTAGCTGACTGCTGATGACACTACTGGTGTAGCATGAACAACTGGCTCTACTGCAACGATAGAAGCAGCGGCTACAATTGGAGCGTGTACTTCTTGTACCTGTACAAGGGGCTTGTGGTGTACATCAACCCTTGAACTGTAACTGGTGGCTAATGGAACTACTTCAGCAACCAAATTCTGATGAATAAATCCAGGACGGGCAACAGCCACGGCGATAACAGCAAACAACACCACCAATTTGAACATTTTGATTATTCAGGTCTGTGTTGCCTTCTCGTAATGATTGAGATATGGTCTGATTATTGTGCGACAGATTTCGGAATTTATACCTTTAATTTGGACGACATTGAATCGTTAATGAAATATATCACTTCCGAGAGAGCTGTAAATGTTTCCTTTCAAGTTCACCTGTTATAGATTTCGACATTACCACTCGTGTTTTAAATAATTATGCTTAATTAATATAAAAGTAGTAATACATATCTGTTATTTAAATTTTAATAGCATAATAACCTGAATGTTTATTTATTAATATGTTTTTTGTTTAATAAAATATTATATTCACATGGTTATTATATATTTATATTAGTTGTTAAGCAGAAACAGCGATGTTCAAACAATAACGATTACTAACTATCTAACACAAAAATGCAAAATAAGACAACTATAACAAAAGACAGGCTTTTAAACTAAAATTACAGACTAAATTAATTATCTGACGTTTTTAAATACCATAGAATACTAGATACATTAAAATTTTTACTTAAAAAGTACTAAAACGGTGCAATAAACAATATTTTGGCGTTTTCTGTAAAAACGAGAAGACTTACCACTTAAGATTTAAATACTATTCGATAGGTAATTGGCAGAAAGACCATGGGTCGATAGCCGTAATAAAAATAAATTACGATTGTATTGTACAAAACAAATGTATTCAATAGTAAATAAAGATGTTTGTCTCTCTCGATAGGTAATTAAAACGTGCATTTTCTGATAAATTAATAAATATAGCGTTACATTTAAATAAATGAAGTTATAGCCATTTAAAGTTCTCATTTCTTTAATTCCAACTTTTTTACACCCTTAATTATTTTTTTAAATATTTGAAACATGAAAATTATGTAACATTTTTACAAAATTCAAATTATTTCAAAAACCTGAAGGTTTATGTTATAAAAACCTTATTAAAACACACACTTATTTTTATCGAAGGATCCATAAATGCAATAAAATACAGGGTGTTTCATTAAAAAAAACACAATTTTGATACTTTTACGGTTTTTGGGACACCCTGTATATTATGAAAGTAATTTTAAAAAGTAGCCCTAATATATCCCCAATGTGAAACTTTTTGAAGGTCACGTATTTTGGCCATAATATTCCGTGCCGTATAGCGTGAATAACCCTGTATATAATAAATGGTGATGTGGCCATCATAGTACTTTCCCTATATTTTACTCGAAAACTATGAGGTTTACGCAAAAAAACTATTCTTTTCAGTTTTGAATTTTCTACATTTATTTGTCCTATAATTTTCATGTAACTCCAATAGTTTGTTAGCAATTGGCAAAAAATGTCAAAATTTTCCATTTTTTTCATTTCCTTTAACTTTTGTTTGAACCGTATTTTAAAATTTTCTATAACTATGGATATATGCAAAATATGCCATGCAAACAATATACGTATTAACATTCTGTGCTAATTTGCTCAATAAGAATATATTTTTACTTAACTTAGTGCTCAATTGATTTACGTGCTCTTCCCAACTCAAAACTGGATCGAGAGTTATGCCTAAAAATTTTATGTTGTTTGATTTAATTACATTTGAAAGTGCGAATGATATGACTTTAGTTTTTCCTTCATTAATTGCAAGGTTGTTTTGTTTAAACCACTCTATTTATTTAATTTATTTATTTTACGGAAGACACCTTTTTACAAAATATAATTTAAAAATAAATACAATTTACACTAAATTAACTTAAAAATACAGAAAAGCAAAAATTATTATCAACAGAAATAAATATGTACAATAATCCAAATGAGGCGAGAAAACTAAAATAACATGTTGTAAATACATACATATACACAAATAAACAATACTATATATTCACACATACAATAATTGTAATTTATCTATAATTAAGTACAAATAGTCAAATCAACAAACTTAAGGCTATATTTGAACGATTCAAAAGACGAACTATAAATAAGAAAGTTAAGATTCGCACATAATTTATTGTAAAATTTCATTATCCTACTAATTGGATTATTACTTCCATAGTTCGTAGAATGAAGAGGAATTCGAAACGGAAAAGTATTACGGGTTATTCTTACTAGGGAAAAATTAAAATCTAGCACCGAAAGCAAGTATGGACAATCTATTATACCATTTATTAATTTAAAACCAAAGCATAAATCAAGCATAACTCTTCTATAATGCAGAGATTTTAAATTTAAAGTTATTAACATTTCGGAATGGCTAAATTCAGATCGTAATTTTCCAAGCCTGAAAGATAACAAAATTAAAAATTTACTTTGGACCATCTCTATTTTATTAGATGAATTTTTATAATAAGGATTCCATATTATTGAACAATATTCTAATTTAGAACGTACTAATGTAAGATATAAAATTTTCAGTGTGTCAATACTAAAACCAGTGGAAAACCGTTTAATACAGCCAAGAGCTTTAAGAGCTTTATTACAAATAATATTGATATGTGATATAAAAGTTAGCCGAGTATCAAAAATAACTTTAACTTCTGTTACCGATTTCAATTTAGAACCATTAATAAAGTATGAAAATTTTAGTAAATTACTACGAGAAAAAGAAATAGAACAGCACTTATTAATATTAAGGTCAAGATTATTATTTGTGCACCACCTTGAAAGGTTATTAATGTCATCTTGTAAAGCATTACGATCATTCTCATTGCGAATTATTGAAAATAACTTTAAATCATCGGCGAACATCAGGAATTTTGAAGTATTAAAACATTTGCCTATCTGATTTATGAACAATAAAAATAGAATACGTCCACAATGAGAACCTTGCGGGACGACAGAGGTTACATTTATTGAATCAGAAATATAATTATCAATTTTTACATATTGTTTGCGATCACATAAAAAACTACGAAACCAACATACAACTATATCACTGAAGCCATACGCAGTAAGCCTAGATAACAACGCACTATGCTTAACACGATCAAAAGCTTTCGAGAAATCAGTGTAAATTGCATCAACCTGATATCCACTCTCGAAAGCACGTAGAATATAATGCTGATATGATAACAAATTAGTTATAGTAGATCTACCTTCAACAAAACCATGCTGCTCTTCATAAATACTGCGTTTGTAAGTCCATATCACTTGCTTCGAAACTAAATAGTCCAGCATTTTAGGAATAGTCGACTGCAGGGTAATACCTCTGTAATTGCAAACATTATCTCTAACCCCATCTTTAAACAAAGGATTAATTAAAAATTCCTTCCATATGTTCGGAAATGTACCACTAGATAAAGAACATTTAAATAAAGTAAGAATAGGTAATGTAAGAGAAAACACACATCTTTTTTAAAAAATAAGGAGGCAAACCATCAGGTCCAGGAAATACAGAATCATTTAAATTACTTAGATAAGTAAAAATGTCAACGGAATTAACTGAAAGCGATTCAAGGCAGAGAGACTCAACACATTCAGTTATTTCAGGAGAATCAGCATTACGATACACTGTTGAAAAGTATTTAGCAAATAAATTTACACACTCGTATCCATTATTACTAACAATACCATTGTAACACATTTGTTTAGGAAACCCACGTAAATCTGGATTACTCAAATGGGATTTCCAATCCACAGATGCTAAATATATATTTAATGACTCATAATCGGCACATTTAAAATCAAAATAGTAAAAATCAGTGAATAAAGACTGATGATCAGTTAATAAATTAAATTTTATACTATAAGCAATGTGATGAGTACTATTTTTGAACAAGGGATCAATTGATTTCGAAATCTCTAAGGCTGTAATATTGGATAAAATTAAATCGAGATAAACGCCGCGCTCGTTAGGAATCAAATTGCACTGTTTCAGATTATTAAATGCTAAACAATCTCTTAAACACACATTATTAATAGAAACGGATGCATCAATTGTATCGCATAGAGAACTTTGTATATTATAATCGCCACAAAACATGTATTCTAAATTAGTGTAATCTATACAAATTTGATCGATAGTTAGTGTGTGATTTTCATATAACGAAACATTCGAGTTTGGTGGAATGTAAGTGGCACCTATAATGACAGTGTTATTAAGTTTAATAAATAAATGTTCAATATTATTATATAAAGGTACTAATTTAACCGCAGAAAGTGATGACTTAACTGCAATGAGAACACCTCGGCCCCTTAATTTAGTACTTGTTAAGGGTGACCTATCTAACCTGAATACAGTGTAGCCTTTAAAATTTAAATTAGCATCATTGAAAGAGTCATCGAGCAGTTAACAATATTATGAGCATTTTTCAGCTTAGATTTGAGACCGCCAACATTTTGAAAAAAAATATTTAGTTTTTTAAATTGCGCGAGTCATTAAGGGGCACAATTTTAGGCTTTCCGCGAATGTATTTTATGGTTAAATTTGATTCCCCTTCTTGTCTGCGCCTATGTAATTCTTCGTTTAACAATTTTAAATTCTGGCGCTGATGATCAGTTAAATCAGCCTTAAATTTAACACTTGTAGATTTTATATGGCGCGAATTTTTCAATATTTCCACTGCCGACGATCGATCTTTGAAACAAATTTTTAGAGGTCTTGGTTTTGTAGACTCCTTGCCAATTCTGATTATTTTTTCTGGTTCGAATAAAATACAGCTAAGTTTTAATCCTATTTCTATAGTATTGGACTTTTTTACAAGTGTGGTATCGTCTGCATATTGATACGTACTGACTGTGGTTATATTATCTTTTAAATCATTTGTGTATACTAAAAATAATAATGGACCTAAAATTGTACCTTGTGGTATGCACTGCTTTAATGATATTGTGTGTGACCTTTCATTTTGAAAGAACACAGTTTGTTCTCTGTCGTATAAAAATGACCTAATTAATTCTAACGGAGTACCTCGCACGCCATAAAACTCTAATTTATGTAAAAGTATATACCAATTTACTGTATCAAAAGCCTTACTTAAGTCTAGGAAGGCAGTCGTAGTTATTTCCCTATCCTCAAATGCTTGATGTATGTTTTCTATTAAATCTAACACTGCATTCAGTGTAGATTTGCCAGTTACATAACCATAGTGACTACTACTACTAAATTTTGATAAGTAGCGATATAGACGTGATTTAATTGCCACTTCATAAATTTTGGAGATAATTGGAGTAATTGTAATCGGTCTGTAATTTTTAGCGTCATCTATATTACCTTTTTTGTGAATAGGTACAACTTTACAAAGTTTTAATTCTTTAGGAAATATTCCAGTTGCGAATGATTGATTAATTAACTGTTCCAATATTAGGCAAATGAATTCAGTAATATTTTTAATAACATTTACATTTATTCCATATATATCTGTTGAAACAGAGTTTTTTAATGATAGAATGATGTTTTTAATTTCTTGTTGTGTGACTGATTCTAAAAAGAAAGAATTCTGTGTATTTATTTTAAGATTTTTCAATAATCTTCCTTATTACATGTCAGATTCTGATTTATATCATTAACTGCGCTTATAAAATAGTTCTGGATATCATTTGCATTTATTTTATTTGTTTTTGGTACATAATTACTCTTACATGTATCATTCATAATTTTCCATATTTTTTTTGGTTTATTTAAAGAATTAAGTATTTCATTTTCATGATAGGATTTTTTAGTTTCACTAATGTTAATTTGATAAATATATTGTAAGTTATCCAATTCATTTTTTATAAACTTGTAACCAGTGCATTTGTATATTATTTTTAGAGATTCTATAGTGTTTTGTTGTTGTTTTAAATCGTTGTTGTACCAGGGTCGTCCTGACGAGTTACCTCTAGTTAACATGTGTTTGGTGAGAGGAAAACACTCGTCAAAAATCCCCTTAAATTCATTAAAAAACTTACTAAAATTTATTATTGGCTCTGAAGTGTGTATTTTTTGAAAATTATGATTGGATATTTTATTTTTGAAATTCATCATTTTCTTTCGAGTTATAAAATTACCTGTAATTGTTGTGTTTGTTGTCCCATTTACTGATATGTATATCGTAGTTATAACAGAACAGTGATCTGATATTAGTGGATCATATACATTAGAATCAAATTTAACCTGACCGTTTATCAGCACATTGTCCAAGCAGCTACGTGTTACCTTCGTTATTCTAGTATTAGAATAATTAGTAATCCTAAAATTGAAAGCATTAACTAGTGTAATAAAATCATATAAAATAGCATTTTTACAGTTAAAATTTATATTAAAGTCGCCACATATTACTGATATTGAATTAAAAGTATTTAATACGTTTAATATTTTTTCAAATATATTAAGAAATGATTCATAATTGCCAAGAGGAGATCTATAAATTGACAAGAATATTAGCTGCGGATTATCCAGTTGAATAGCACAGACCTCACATGTTATTTCTTCAGATAGGTTATCAATGCAGCCCATCTCATGATAATTAAATATATTATTTATCAAAATCATCGAACCTCCATGTTGTGATGTTTTTCTAGTGAATGTGTTCGCTAAGTTATATCCGTCCACTTTTAGAGTAGCTTCTTCACCCGGTTTTAGCCAGTGTTCGTTAATTGAGGCGATATGAATTTTATTTTTGTTTAAAAATTCCTCAAGAATTATAGATTTTCGTCTAATAGATTGAACATTTAACTGTGCAATACGCAGATTCTCATCTATGTCAGCTTTTGTTTTGCCGATTTCTGGAGAAAATTTTGGTTTTCTTTTTCATTTTTGGGAAAGTTATATCGCCTAACATTAATGTTTCTAAGTCGTTATAATCCGCGCCTAGTTTAAACGATTTATTAATGCCTTTCGTTTCTAATTCGGTAATTTCCTTACTTTTGACCTCGGGATAATGCTCGTTAATATAATTTTCTATTATTTTAGCAGTTATTGTATTCATACAATTTCCTACATAGAGCCAAGCGTATTTAAGTGGAGCCATGGAGACACTACTTTTTGAGCCTATGATTGTATATTGCCTTCTTTTGTTTTTTAGATGTTACCTCCGTCCATTTGTCGTTAGCGGTCCTCATAGTGATATCTTCTGTGTTATTCTTGTCTGCGAGTAGAGCTTCTTTATAATTATTTCTCTGCGTGTTGTTTATTTTGGAGTCTTTCCTAATCACTGTTTCTCGACCGTCGTCCACGGCGGCCATCTTTTTTATATTGAAAATAGCTTTAACTCTGCTTTAACTAGACATGCAAAAAAATAATTTGCAGAAGGTATCTTAATGTAAGAACTTCTCAAAATGAGGAATAGTCAAAAACACCTTTAACTGGTTTATATTTTTTTCTTTCTTCATGTGATGGTCACCGAGTTAACATCCTTAGATCCACGCTCCGTAAAAGCCTGCAAAAGTACACTGAAATCTGGTTATCTGTCTATAAATTGTGACTTGCTAATCCACTCAGAATGTGCCAAACAGTTAGAAATTGTAATGATTTTGTTAATTATATGAATGATGTAAACGTTGTATTATTAATGGATATTTAAGTAACCAAATCAATATAAAGAAATTTAAAAAAAATCAGTATTAAAATAGCATTCAGAACCAATAATAACGTAGGAATGGAACATAAAAGTGCTTGGAAAAAAGAACACCTCAACTTATGTGAATCACCTGCTGTCTAAAAACCACACATTTAACCAAGATTTGCAGATCTTCGGTAGAGAGAAAAAAAAGGAAGGAAATTAAACTGAACTATCCAACGCCCCACTTCATATATATATTAACCCCACCATAGTACCAATAGTGTTATATATGCATAGTTCATATTTCTAAATAAAAATACTTTTTTTAAAATCACAGTTATTTATAACCTCATTAAACAAATGTTCGTATATTGATCCCTCACTTACATCGTATGAATAAATAGGACAGTAATCGGTGAACCTAAATCGACAACACTAGATTAATTAGCTGATCTCATGAAGCATGATAAGAGTCACCTTTACAATGAGAATGCGAGAGACTAATGGAGACCATATGTAGAAGATTTTCCTGGAAGACCCGTATGGTATACCTTGCTGATTTCAAGGATGAATAACTTAAAAAGTTGATCCGACATTTAATGTATACTGGAGAGAAACGTTTCCCAAAAAGTGTGTTGTTTAAAAAAGGAAGTGCCATACCATTCACCCCGAGGTAAATCGAGAGTTTTTCACTATTTAGATAACAAAACTGTTAGATTTTTAAATTGGTTTTATTGTAAACACTACATATGTTTCGTAGGTCAAACCGGACGAGCATTTGAAGAGAGGATAGGAGAACATCACAAATGTTTTATCAATCAAAAAGAGATATCGACATATGCTAATCACCTGATAGAGCATAATCATACATTCAACCCCGAATTTAAGATCCTCCATATAGAAAGAAAAGGACAAAAACTAAATATATTGGAAAAATCTAGAAATAAATAGATACTTCCACACCGGCCATCTACTCAACGACCAAGTAGAATTGTCCAACTCCCCTCAGTTAAAGATTTTCACTCCCCCACTTATAACAACATAGTATATAAGAAATAATTTGTATTTTATTTGTATATTTTCTTCACCTGAAGAAGCCACAGTGTGGCGAAACATATGTAGTGTTTACAATAAAACCAATTTGAAAATCTAACAGTTTTGTTATCTAAATAGTGAATATGGATTTTCAATACTTAAGTGCCTCAACAATAAATCAACGAGAGTTTTTCAGTTCAAGCATGTAAGAAAACGGTGACGCATAAGTTGGTATCATTCTATAGCAGAGCAATGAAGAAGCATTTAAGGAATTTATGACTCAGGAATCACACTGACAAATGATTTTACATTGAGAGGTTGGTTATTATTCAACGTTATAAGCGCGCATAAATTTCTTTGACAGAAAGCCGATGAGCATGCAATTCAGAAAGTAAATCCAAAACAAGTTTTTTAATACATAAAGAATCACTTTGCAGCATTGATTACTTTTTACAGATATAGGGCAAACAGGAAGAAAATTTTAAAGTAAATATTTTTTGTGTACTATGAGACGTTTCATTTAGTGATATCTTGCACAAGTGCTACAGCATGTAATTAATATTTTCGCATTGAGATATCTGTTACTATAGGCTTCTGCTATATACCGTATTTCCGAGATAGCCGATTGTTTTTATTTACATTTGGATAACCAGAAAGAGGAGTTATTGGATTAGGTTTCCTTCATGAAAAGGATTTGATGGCTTTGTTTGTGTATGTTATTTCAAACTCGTCCAAGGTTTATCTGCCATAGGTCTATATGAGTGTATCGTCATATCAGAGCTACAATGAGCGTCATTAGCCCTTTTGTTTCAAAGTACTTAATGGCAGTTAGTAGCAAAAAGTGCACGTTTAATCTGTCGGCATTGATGTCTAATTATATAAAATATGTTTTTTTCCAGATTTAGTGCTTGATTAATGTATCATTAATCATTGGCGGGATCTTGGGTAAATAAAGACTTTACATGAAAACTCACAAGAAATCAGGACTTTACATGAAAACAACAAGGATGTCATTTTCTTACAGTTGTCATGTTTTGTTATTTCGATTAAGCGAGTTGAATATTTAACATAAGAAGCTGCTTCTATAATTGATACTGTGGGTAGTAGAAAAACTTCGACTATGTGAATTTTTAGCACTCCGTACCGTTTTGGACAACTCAAGTATTATTCCTGGAGAATTTTTAAAGTTTTGCTCTGGTAGTTTTTTGTTGGAACGTGGTAGGGTTAGCATTTTGTAGGCTTAATGTGGGTTTGTTTTAGTAGTATTTTTCCTGAGATATTCATTAAATAATATAAAAGTAATAATAAACAATGATATCTGCTTGTTCATCTGATTTAGTGCCTTGATTTCGTTTTATTATGAGGTTGCATTTTGGCTCTGGGTATTTCTCAGTATGGACGTGACTTCCTTTTCTAATAATTTCGACAGAGCGTTTGTAGGATTTCTTTATTTCGGTCCAACCCCAGTAATTATGGCTTCAATTGGCAGTTTAGATGGTACAACAGTAAAATTGTAGCCTTTGAGAACACGTATTGAGTTTCTTTGTCTAGCGGATGGTAGCGAATTTTGTAAACTAGCTTGAGTAGATTTTTAATTTATTTCACTGTTTTAGTATTTCTGTTTTTGTGGTTTTTAATTTTAGATTGGTGTTCGTCTCTGTTTTGAGTTGGCTAATAGTATCAATCTTGTCTCATAGTAATGGGTGTTTTATATTGTTTAGTTGTTAACGTAATTTTCAACATAATCTGTTCAGAATATTTTGGATTGATAGTCGATGAGTGGAGTAATATGTTTTTACATATAATCATAACCTACATACACGCAGTTCCGTGTACCAAGAACATTGATCATCACCAATTGTCAAGTGAATAACAGTCCAATGACAAAAAGACGAGTGAAAGAGAAGCGATTATAAAAGATGAAATATTTAAGCACAAATTAGTTCTCTATGTTACTTTTCTCTGACATATCTTTTCAAATATCTTTATAATATCACAACATTATGTTAATTATTCTATTTATAGCAATATGGAAAATTTATATTATTATTTTTAAACTTTGGCTTTGAAAACTTGCTATTTGAAAATATTTCTTCACATTGTAACATCAAACCAAACATAAATTTAAAATATATAAACTGAATAAATATTATGCTAAAATCCAAAACTAAATAGCTTGAATATTACTAAATTAAAATTTACTTTAAACAATTTATTATTAAAATTAATTTTGTTTAAATAATTATAATTGAAAACAATATATTAGTCTAGTTGTTATAGATATTATAAAACCTATTTTATAATAATTTGGTTATAAAAATAAACACAAATTATAAATTCTATAAACTTTGACTTTTTCTTATATTTAACTTATTTTAGGTAATTAGAAGCCTGGTCCTTAATTATAAAAAATACTTCTACATTTTAAGAAACACTATTATTTTGTGTGTTTGTTGCTTGCTACGTAATAAATAAACGGAAATAATATTTACAAAAATTTATTTACTACATCTATAAAAATTAAATTACATCTCAATCACCAAGCTCTTTACCATCCGTGGACAGCGTGGGTGGACAACAAAGGAGCAGCGTGTGCTACAATTGGAGTGTGGATTTCAGTAACTAATGGAGTGTGATGAATATCGGTACGGCTCTGGTAGCTCACAGCTGATGACAATACAGGGGCGGCGCGAACAACTGGCTCTACTGCGACAATTGGGGCAGCAGCTACAATTGGAGCGTGTACTTCTTGAATTTGTACAACTGGCTTGTGGTGTACATCGACCCTTGAACTATAACTAGAAGCTAATGGGACTACTTCTGCAACTAAATTCTGATGAAGAAATCCAGGACGGGCAGCAGCCACGGCGATAACAGCGAACAACACCACCAATTTGAACATTTTGATTATTCAGGTCTGTGTTGCCTTCTCGTAATGATTGAGATAGGATCTGAATATTGTGCGACACATTTCGGTATTTATACTTTTAATTCGAGCGACATTGAATCTTTAATTAAGTAAATTTATCACTTCCGAGTGAGTTTTAAATTTCACTTTTCAAGATCAATCACTAGCTTATGATATTATTGTTTAAATTATTAGAAAAAAATATATTAAGCTTTTAAGAAAAGTGATTATAGTTTACAAATAAATATTGTGCGTAATTAAAATATAAAAATAACAAATATGGAAAGATTTTTAAACAATTTCAGAAATATTTGATATTTGATTAAAAAAATATTTTTCTCAAATTACAGAACGTTAATATTTCATGTTTGATTTAATATTAATATGGATATTTATCATATCTAAATGTTTTAAATAACACGTCTATATGTTTTTATTTAGACTATTTTGATGTAGATAAACTAATATATCCAATTTATGCTCGCTATTAGATCACTTGTTTCTGATATAATCTGTTAACTCGTTTGATTACTAATTTAATATTATTATGTTTTTCTCAATGTTTCATCGTGAGCCCAATATTTTGCTATGTTAATTTATCGCTATTCATTTTTTTAAAATATAATACACAATGAAAAAATGAATTAAAAGTATGAGATTTGTTTGATTTGTAAGGTTTATTCTATGGAAAAATACGTTACAAATAAAGAAAACTCTTCAATAAATAAAGCAATTACAAATTACTTTAAATTGATTTAGGTATAATATATTTGTTTTATTATAGAGTATTAAAGTAATTTTAAGGAACAACTCTTTAAATGTTATAACACATTAATAATATTAGACGTCATATAAGTTACAAATGTAATTTAATATAATAGTTATATAAAATAATATTTAATTATTGTTTGTTTACTATTCTACAAGAAAATATAAAACAAATAAAACTAAATTTCTTCTATTTGTAGGAATACACTGTTGTGCCATACAGGGTTAGGAGAAATTACTAGAAGGGTCGATTATTTTAAAAGGTAGAGGAATTAGCAAAAGATGTCTTATATAAAAGTTGTATCTTCAAAAAATCTATTTATTTGTAATAAATTGTAATATACAAAATGATGATTTATTATGGTTACATATTTTTAATGAAACAGCCCATATATCACTTTTTATTTTTAAACCTAACCATACATTATACCTAAATTCATTATTTTTTCTTGGAATCTACGCTTCAAATAATAACGAACAACAATGATATTCGAACGTAGTCGTAGTTAACTGACCAACGCAAATTAGGTATAGCATTGTAAAATAATCTGAAAATCAAGTTCTATCAAAATTAAACAAACAAGGAAATTGAACATTTTATTAACCATACGTTGCACCTAAATTGATTAGTTTTCGGATATAATTACACTTTGATCAGTTAAAAAAACTCAAAATAAAATTTTAATAAACAATTTAATCACTTAACATAAAATAAAAGGTATAATAAGTCATGAATAAAACTGCTCCATTTTTTAACAAATATTGAATTTAATAACTGAGAATGATATAATTTGTCGCAAAAATGTTGTTGGGTACGTAAAACCATAAAATGTTCATTTGTCACTTTTAATTAAAATTTTAATTTTTAGTTCTTCTAAATTATTAAATTTATTCCGATAAACATTATTTCACAATTAACCCCAATAAAAGAAATATAAGGGCGAAAAATCGGGAAACCGTGAAGGCCATTCGATAGACCCTATTCTTCATATCCAACCATTTGGGATAGTGACATCCAAAATTCTTTAACTTCCCGAAAAAAATGCGTAGAAGCTCCATCTTGTTAATACCAGGTGAAGTTAAAATCGTGAGTTAAAGTGTTTATAGTTGGAACTATTTCTTGCAGAAAGAGTTGGAGATATCGTCAAATTTTCCTCGATCATAGAGGGTCTAATTATACATGTCCTGCAAACAATCTGCAAACTGTGTTTGTTGCAGTTCTTCATACCACTTAATTTTGTTTATTGATCATATTGTGAAGGTTCCTTTATCCAAAATAAAAAACAACATAGTTTGAAAACTAATTTAAAAAATTGTAATATTCGATCATAGTCAACGTCAACAAGTTTTTGCCCAAGACGATGTATGAAGAATGGATCTTACATATTTTTTATCAATTTCATGATCCGAAGAAAGGTAATAATAATAATTTATTTCCACACATGACGAACCCAATTACAGAGAAAAATTACAAGATTAGAGTAAGTAGTATTAAAAGTAAATTAATTATTGAAAGCTGAATGTTTATCATTGGTGGTAGTATTCCTAGGTCATCCAGATATTGGTCGGGTTTTTATACTCCAAATCATTATGTAAAGCTCTGCAGTTCGAAAAACTGTATTATTTTAATTTTACTGCTTGCGTGCAAATTATTATAAATATCACATACTTTCTGATATGATCTCTGTTTATCGCCATACCCTCTCAAAATTAAAATATCAATTATCTCTGTTTCAGTAAGTAAAAAGGCCATGAAATTTTATATGAAACGTCTATAATTTAGAAAACTAATTAATTTAGTTATAATGTATGGTTAATAAAAATTGTTCAAAATTGACAGGACAATCAAAATAAATAATAATATATTAGGTGTTCCATTAAAAAAATGTAACGTTAATTGGCCATAATTTTGTTGGCCAGCCTGTATTTTCTAAGGTATTACAGATAAGTAGATTTTCAAAAGCCTTACAACTTTTATATAAGATATTTTTTGCTAATTCCTGTATCTCTTGAAATAATCGACCGTTCTGAATTTTCTCCTAAACTTGTATATAAAAGTAACCTATTATATATGAAAATAATATTAGGATTAAATTTATTCAATTTTGTTTAGAAAAAGAGTACTTTTCTCTAAATACATTAAACTGAGTTGTTCCAGAATGTGTTTGCATAATTTATCAGATGCGTCAGTGAACTACAGTTGTAGACCGATAGGTTTACTTGTGAAAAACCTTGGTTGACCGATTTTGCCTCTGAGAAGCATAAATAGATAATTGCTCCAAGATGTTTGGTGAATCTAAGGTTCCATTCAATTGGTGGCGTAAATTACTCAAGTTAGCCCCAAATCTAAACTTTTCTAACGTCGATAAGTTCAGAATATTCCTTATATCTGCATATTTACCCTGAACAATATGCTACTCTTTCTTGTATTTCATACAAGACATGAAATAATTCCGTATGGATTCAATACGAGAGATGTTAATAGTTGTATGTGATGTCTATATCGATAATATATATTCAAGATAACATTGAATTAAACAACAGCATATAGCTTCTAGACGCTATGTTTGAATAACATGAACAAAATAGGTTCACCATGTGAGCCCTGAGTCTGATTAGTATTAGGTATTAAATTATTAAAAGGAACATGTACTTGATTTATAAGTAATGAAAATAGCCATTTTAGAGTACTATGACAAAATTCATATGAACCCAACTTAACCAATAATAGATCATAGTCAACCTTATCAAACGCCTTGATGAAACTGATATAAATGGTGTCTATGTAATATTATCAATCTAAGACATTCTTGACAAATTGCTGATTATTACGTATTATTTGTTTTGAAAACTAAGCTAATTAATATCCTATAAACTTATTAAGCATATTTAGTATAACTGATTTTATATGATATGACATGGACTACAGAAGTGTTATTTTTAGGTAACAAGAGCCCCTGTATTTTTTTCTAAATTGTTTATGACCTGTTTGCCACACATTTAAGCTTTACTAATTGCTAGGCCTTCCCCGAAATTAACATGCCGACCTGTGTTTAAAATTTTATATTTTAATAGTAAACTAATTTATTCGAACTATTTATTTTTATTGTGTGTGTTGTAAAAATATATATCATATTGTTTAATTTTATTGTTTTCAACTAGCCTACGTCACCACTGATTGAATTTAGAGTTATTTAAAGTAGGTTTCTCAAATATTTTGTGTTCTAAATTTGTCTTTGATTTTATTGTTGTTAAATCTATGTGGAAAAATTTACTGCTCTCAATTATATTTTTAATAAATGAGAAACTATTGTGAATTATTCAATTGTCTTAAAATACAGAAAAATGTTCAAAGAATATCATCTACTTAGCGGGCGCAGTAAAAATTATGCTTGGAATTGATTTCGTTAATGGAAACTTACTATGAAATTTACTGCTACTAGTTGTGACAGCAGTAAACCCATAAACAGGCCCTTTGACTGACTATATGTTGTGTTATTATAAGTAATTCAATCAAACAAATAAGTTTACTAATAATTAGAAAAAACACGAAAATATTTCGTAAAATCTACAACAAATGAGTCTTATTAAGACTACAAAAACAAACCACTTTTGAAACAACTACTTCTCTAGCTAGTACTTCGACAGACATTGAATAATACAAAAGTAATTTGCGTGTTACAAAATAGCAAGGCTATCAAAGCAACATTAGTTTGAACGTATTTCTTTCTGTAAAATGAACTAAAAATGATTGAATGTACGTTAAATAATTTGTGACTGACTATATTATGACAAATTTGTTTCAAAAATCAATTTTATAATAAAGCTGTACTGAAGAGATCGAGAGATCGAAACACCTGTCTGCAGATGGTTATAAATTGAGTATTGAATTATTTAATTGCTTTTGATAATTTATTTTTAATTACACCAACCTAAACTAATTTCTTGTTACAAATTTGTCATAATATAGTCAGTCACAAATTATTTAACGTACATTCAATCATTTTTAGTTCATTTTACAGAAAGAAATACGTTCAAACTAATGTTGCTTTGATAGCCTTGCTATTTTGTAACACGCAAATTACTTTTGGATTATTCAATGTCTGTCGAAGTACTAGCTAGAGAAGTAGTTGTTTCAAAAGTGGTTTGTTTTTGTAGTCCTAATAAGACTCATTTGTTGTAGATTTTACGAAATATTTTCGTGTTTTTTCTAATTATTAGTTAATTTTCTACAACGTAAAGGACTTTTATATTTTATTATCAAATAAGTTTACCTTTTTTTGAATTAAATAAAGACATTATTATTATTATTAAAAAAACCCTTGATTATGGTTTTTCTAATAATAATAATAATAAATGTCTTTATTGAATTCAAAAAGAAAATAAATATAATAATAAAAATAAGAAGTAGGCGAAGTTCAGTTAGTTTTACACTTTTAACTACTCCTCCACTTAACCTACATCTTTAATATTATTTTAAATAATTTTTACAATTAAATGTTAATTTATCAAAAAAGTTATTGCATTTCTAATTATCTAAGTTGTTTTTTATTAAAAATAGTCTATAATAATTAATATTAGGATAAACTAATTGTCTTTATTTTAAATGTAATATTGGTATATCACCTCAAACCTGATGACACATTGAATTTTAAAAATCATGTGGGGAATGTTGTATCGTAACTTAATAAAGCATGTTACGGACTGAGAATATTAGCACGAAACACTAATATTAATATAACAAAATTTTTTTATTATGTATATTTTTATTCAAATTTAAAATATAATTCGCTTCTTTGAGGAAACAGCACAGAAGCTAAATCAATTTTTATAACTCAATAGCGTGCTTTGAGAATAATTTGCAATTTAAACAATGATACCAGCTGTAGAGGTATTTTTAAAAATGTCTGTGGGCGCTGTATCTCAAAAACGAATGATCCGATTGAGATGAAACTTTAAACTTAAGGTTTTATAGTTAAAAACTGGAACTGAAAAGCTTTTGGTGAACATTCATAGACCGGAAGTGGTTGTTTACTCGAGGCCGTTTTTTGTTTTTACGTGATATTTTTCTAAATATGAAAAATTTAAAAAAACGGTTCAAACAAAAGTTAAAGGGAATGAAAAACTGAATAAATTCTATTCGAATATATTTTTCATAAAATTCTTAACTTTCGAGAAAAAAAATAAAAATTGAAAATTTTGAGATTTTTTGCCAATTGCTATTAAACTATTGGAGCTACATGAAATTTATATAACAAATAATTGTAGATAATTCAAAATTAAACAAATTACTAAGAATAGCCTTCCTATAGTTTTCTAGAAAAATATAGGGAAAGTACTATGATGGCCACATCACCATTTTTTATTATTATTATTATTAGCTATGTTTTAGTACTGGAGTTATTCTATCTGTTTTCCATTCGTTTAGATTTCTGACAAAAGCCCAATTTAAACTATTGAATAATGATACGTATATAATGGAATCTTAGACTAAACAAGTTAATCTTTGTTGGTTAACATTGTTCTTAGGTAATACTATAAGTGTTGTATGTTGAGCTGTCGTAGGCAGCGTTTTGAAGTTGAGTTAACATTACACGGTAACGTCACTGTTATTATTCTGTTTGACAGCGCTGTTTCCAATGCTGCCTACGACAGTCCAATATACAACATTCCTGCCATTGCAATTCAAGCTTCAAAACGGGTCGGTGGTTTCCTATTTCGTGGGGTACTTCTGGGGCTGGCTTTTATTAGATTTTCATCTTCAACATTCAGACTGGTTGTTTTCGATTCGGACTGCTCAGATGTCTTGTTTTTCTGAATTAGGTCCTCGTTGGGTAAGTTGTCGAGTAACTTGTTGGTTGATGAAGTTGGTAAATATAACAATGGATTCGAGATCTCAGGTTGGAATGAGGTAACATGATAATGATGATGATTCCTTGGTGTCAGTTGATCTTCATGTTTCCGTTTTATTTGATTATTTATCTCTACCAAGTGCAAATAGATTCCATTTTGTGATTTTATTATCCCAGGTTTTGCTCCTCTACCTATTGGATTATTTACCCATACTGTCTAACCGACTTCAAATGTTGCTTCTTTGGATTTCTTGTCATGATAAGTGAATTAATTAATAAGGTAAATTCAAGAGGGTGGGATTACAGAACTTAAAGTGAAGATAGAAAGTTAAAAATAATAGGTACAATTTTGGATATTTTATTTGGTCGTTTAACAGATTTACGTGTAGATTACTGTTTTTATGATTTTTATAGATTTAGTTTAGTTCCATTAAATGAGTGGTAAATAATATATTTTTTCGCGTATTTGCATTCTAAACTGTGATGAGACAATAACCGGTGATTTTGATTAAGTATAGAAGCGCGAAAATGTTTACATTATTGGTTTTCAAAGGTGAGATCTACTTGTTCTACATATATGTTTTTACATTTAATAACATTTAAAAAATAGTAATAATAATAATATTATGCATTTCAGTGTTATATAATATACACATAAAGAAATATCATATTCATATGAAACATTGTCAAAAGAATAACGGAAATCCAATGCAGTTGCTACATATGTATTAATTTGTTGTATTATAAAATTCTTGAATAATAAAGTTAATAATAAAGTTCAATATCGAGAAGTCTTTTACATACTACTTTTTCATTAATTCCATTAATAAGTGGTTATGCAGCTTGGTAAGGACTCTTCACAAATATAGTTAAGTGATGTTCATACTTTGTAGATTGTTATTATCTAATAAAGATTTGTTTTTTTGTTTCGTGACTAATATTTCTACTTATCTCTTGGTGAAACATTATGAAATACTGTATTTATCAATTCTTTACCTATTAGAGATTTGTCTTTACTAATACATTTTATGCATGAGGAAAGAAGTGTAGATTTACGAGATGAATAAAATTCCACTTTCAAAGTTTTCAAAAAAGTCAAGGGTAACAAGATATTTTCAAAAATGTAAAAAGTGTCAATTTTTTCAAATCAATATATCTCGGTTATTATAACAGATAGAAAAAAACTGTAAAGGACAAAGTTTTAGATAATTTTATGCAAATTAATAAAAAATAATCAGAAAATTTTTATCGCTACTATTTTCCGAGATATGACGCAAACTTACATGTTTTTAAATGGAAACCATAGTTGGCTGTGACCTCATTCAAAAGGTAATTTTTTTCTCTTTAATCCAATATGGCATACGACGTAGTTATTTCTAAAAATGAGTGAGTTATAGTCATTTTAAATTTTATTATAAATAAAAAATGGGTAGCCATGAAAAAGGTGAAAGTAAAACAATTGCAGTTGTTTATAATATTAGCAATATTGTAATTATTAGTTTTACAGAGATAAACCAAAATGAAACAACAGCATAAAGTAATTCTGTAATTTTCAATATATCAATGGGAGAGAAATTTTAATATTAAAAAAATATGATCAAAGAGTCCACTATTAATACTATTATGACATAAATTATATCTTTTTAAAATTGAATTTATGCCTTTTTGACTATTCTCATGTAAACTGAATTAAATGTTTCAATAACAACTAGTTTATGATCCTCCATGGATTGATATGATTTTTCATATACTTTGTTTTTTACATAACCCCACAGAAAAATTTTAAAACGCGCAGATCGGGAGATCTAGGTGGCCCTAGGATTGATTTATTTCTTACCACTTATGAGTTAGGAAAAGCATCATTTAAATAATTTGTAGAGCCAACATGTTATGAGGTGGAGCACCGTCATATTGGAGCCATTTTAATCTTGCTTGTAATGATAAATTTAAACAATCGAGCGTATCTTCAAATGTTTTCTGAGAAAAATGAAAGTAATCAGTTTCACTTAGTGAGCTTTCAAAAATATATGGACCGAGAATTATTAATCCAAATACACCATGGATTAAACCCAAATTTAATTTGTAGTTTTCTCTGTGAAACTTCTCGTGGATTCTCTTAAGTTCCTCTATGTTCATTGTGGCGATTAAAAATACCACAATTAGTGAATCGCGATTCATCTGTTCATAATATTTTTGTAAGAAACGTATTATCTTCTTGACAAATGTGTTAATACCACATACAGAAGGCCATTTGATAATTACAAAATTATTATTCTTATGCTGGTTTTTCATTTTTATTTAACTTTGCAGAACTAATAATTACAATATTACTATTATTATAAACAACCGCAATTGTTTTACTTTCATCTTTTTCATGGCTACCCATTTTTTATTTATAATAAAATTTAAAATGACTATAACTCACTTATTTTTAGAAATAACTATGTCGTATGTAATATTGGATTAAAGAGAAAAAAAAATACCTTTTGAATGAGGCCATAGCCAACTATGGTTTCCATTAAAAAAAAATGTAAGTTTGCATCATATCTCGGAAAATAATGGCGATAAAAATTTTCTGATGTTTTATTAATCTACATAAAATTATCTAAAACTTTGTCCATTACAGTTTTTTTCTATCTGTTATAATAACCGAGATACATTGATTTGAAAAAATCGACACTTTTTACATTTTTCAAAATATCTACTTACCCTTGACTTTTTTGAAAACTTTGAAAGTGGAATTTTATCCGTCTCGTAAATCTACACTTCTTTCCCTATTTAACCGTTTCTCTATCTCTTATAGTTTCCGAGATCCCCATAGAGAACATCGAAAAAAACTCACCCTGTATAGGCTGCAGTGCAGACCAGCTTGCCTGAGTAGACCCGGAGAGCTGAAAGTTGAATACTTTCTCAGTATGGTTAGAACTACCACAGAACATTATTCCATACCTCAGATATGAAAAAAACTTTTTTATTGTTTTCTAGTGTTTCTGATGTTGGTGTACTGATATTCGCTTTAAATATAATTAAATTTGTCCTATTCGGGTTTAATACGAGTATATTATAGGCAAACATGAGTGTCATCACTTAGTGTGCAATTTTGGGGGATTATGATATTGATATCACTTATAAAAAAGATAAAAGAAGAGGATCTAGGATGCTTCCTTGAGGTATACTGATATCTAGGACATTGGGTACTATATGATTTTCATGTATTGGGAGAAGTAATACACTTGTTATGTTCCATTTGTTTATTATCAGATAACTGACACGTGTTTCGGTCCTTACGGATCATTCTCAAAGTTAAAACTAAATTTAAAAAGAAAGTGTGGCTTTATATATAGGTATAGGATTATGGCTAATTATATGAAAATTCCGGCGGTAATCATGCTGTCCGTATTGATTATTTCGCGCTGGTTGTTAAGGAGAAAATCCCCTCTGTTGATGGCCCGCTTAATCTCTAAGCCCTCTAGTAGATTAAGCTTATGTCCTTTTCGGCAAATGTGAATTGGGATTATCTCGCCCATGTGGTGGCCTGTCTTTACATAATGTTCCGCTAATCCTGTATTTGTCGATCTATTCATAATGGCTTTTCTATGTTCGCGTTGTCTGATTTCGAAATTTCTACCTGTTTGTCCAATGTAATAACCGTCGTAATTTATACATTTAATTTTGTATATCCCTGATCTTTTTAGTCTATCCGGATTTTCTATTTTGTTGTTCATGATTCTCTGTCCCAAATTTCTTCTAACTATTGTTGTTTTTATGTTGCGAGACACAACAACTTATGGGAAAATAAGTTTTGAATCTTAAAGAAATTTATAATACGTGATGCTATTATCGATTAAAATATGTTTTTAAAAGCTGCATATGACACTTACTATCTATCGTTTTGTAGTCAGGATTTCCTTTTCCATGGACCGGCGTAATTAGTGCATATTTTAAATCGTCTTGAAATATTCCCGTTCCCAGCGATGAATTAAAAATATGTAACATCGGTTTAATAATATGTGGCAAAGCTTCCTTCATGATACTGATAGGAATGCCACCGCACATGTACTTCTATTTTCAAATTTATTGATAACATTAAACATTTCCGAAAAGCAATATTACATCGGTATGGGGCGGTCAAGGGGCTTAACTTTATAGAAAGTAGATTTAGTGCATATTGATTGAAGAGTACATTGAATTCATTGCCCAATTGTAACGTATTATTTGTTTCGGGTAATTTTAATTTTTTCTGCAGTACTGCTAAAATGTATTTGATAATATTTTTTTAACTCTAAAATGTTCTCTGTGTTAAAATCTACCCTCTGTTTCGGTTCTAGATATAAAATAAAGGTATTTATAAAACCTTTATATTTTTATATATTATCGATTCCACCTGGTGATGCTTCAAAGTTGTTGCAGCATAATATTAAATTTGCTTTCAAACAGGTATCAGTGGCATAAGAAATGTCATATGCAAAACCAAAGATATTTATGGGTGGTCTGTCGAGTTATCAAAGAGTTTCAGAGAATTTATTTTAATTCCACTGGCCCATAATTAATACATGTTTACAATTAAGCATCATTCCTGATCTAATAAAGATAGAATTAGTAGTTCTTATTTTTAAATAAGAAAATCGTTCAGATCCTTGTAATTAATAACCAATTTAATTTCTATTATTTTAGTTTTTTTTTTAAATTCCAGAATGCATAATGTTTAACCAAATTGTGTCTTTTTTGGAGAAACAATAATATACTAAATGAACATCAATTTTGTTTAGGAAAGGGTTCTCGACTACTAATGCTATCTTAGAACTCACTAACAATATTCGAAGTACTTTTGAGGTCGAAAGAATGTCAGTGATGACTTGACAAAGGCATTCGTTTGTGGTAGCCATGATTTACTATAAATAATAGATAAAAAAAAAGTTGTCCTTGAACGTTTTTTCTGATACAAGTTGCAAACTGTTCAACTCACATTTGGTAGAGAGATGTCAAGGGGTTAATGGCATATTTTCTTCTAAGCACTCACTAGAGCATACACTGGGTACACTTTTGTTGTTAATGTATACTAACGATTTTACTAACAGTGTAGAGAATGTACAGACTATCCAGTATGTATGCAGATGATACTACTCTAATTACCAGTTGTGACCGGCTTGATCAAACTATGCAGCATAATTATAAGGCATTCAAAAATCTAAGCTATGGTTTGGTGCTAACCAATTGCATTTAAATCCATCGAAAACAATCAATTTTCTTTGCACACGGATACTCTAGCTGCCAAATTATGCAGTAATATATTCCTATTTAGCGAATCAGGTTTCTTCGCAAATCCTAAAAACTGCTTATCATGCCACTTGTCATAGTATAATGATCTACGGCTTACTTATTTGGGGATATTCCGCTGGTAGGCATCGTATATTTGCACTGGAGCGATGAGCTATTAGAATTTTTGCGGGCATCAAATATCGCAATGATTGCAAAGACCTTTTTAAAACACTAGGCGTGTTGACTCCGCCATCCCATTATTTTTGGAGTGTCTTCTCTATGTCAGGAATCGTCTCGCAAAGTATATAAAGATAACATCCCTAGATACACACGATACAAAAAAAAAATAAGAACTCTACATAAATAAATCGATAATAGAAGTCCAGAATTGGTTCAAGCTATTGGGGGATTAAGTTTTACAACAAGCTCTCAGCTAGTAAATAATAAATAGTAAATAGTAAATACCTACCAAGTAAAAAATTTAAAACATCGATGAACAAAATAATAATTAAATGCACGTTAACCAGTTTTTGAATGAATATGAAGAGATAAATTATGAATAAGGAATGATTTTACGGTGACTTAATTATAATAAAATAGCAAAATATTAATTGATATATTAGCCTTATTTTAGAGTTAAACATATTGTTTTATTTTATTTCTTTTACTAGATTACAAAAACTAAGTATGCAAGATAACTGTTGGGTCTGATATTATTTTTTTAATAATTTTTTCCTTTATATGGTTTACTTGTTTTACTGTTAGGAAGTAAATTGTTATTATTATTAAAATATCACATATTTGCATAAACACACAAATAAAATTGTGTTTTTTTAAATATTATTTGACTTGAAAATTAATACATAAACAATATTATTTTTTATATATACATTTATTCTTTTATATTAAAACTATTACAATTAATTTACACATACGACGTTCTTAATCACAAGACTCTTCACCATCCGTGGAGTGCATGGGCAGATAACAGAGGGGTAGCATGAGCTACAATAGGAGTGTGGATTTCAGTAACTAATGGATTGTGGTGGATATCGGTACGGCTTTGGTAGCTCACAGCTGATGACAAAACTGGCGCAGCACGAACAACTGGTTCTACTTCAACAACAGCGGCCACAATTGGAGCGTGCACTTCTTGCACCTGCACAAGAGGTTTGTGGTGTACATCGACCCTTGAACTGTAACTAGTAGCTAATGGAACTACTTCTGCAACCAAATTATGATGGAGATATCCAGGACGGGCGACAGCCACGGCGATAACAGTCAACAACACCACCAATTTGAACATTTTGATTATTCAGGTCTGTGTTGCTTTTTCGTAGTGATTAAGATACGGTATGCTTATTGTGCAACAGATATCGGTATTTATACTTTTAATTTGGGCGACATTGGTATGTTAATGAAATTTATTACTTCCGAGCTATAAATTTTACCTTTCAAGTTCAATAATCGCAAGTAAAAGTATTCGAAAATAAAATAACACACTATGACAGAAAAATATAACATTATTCCACATTAGTATTTGTTTATTAATTAGATGTGATAACTGTATTTTTAAATTTAACTTCCGTTTCCTTATTGTATTAATAATCAAATTTAATTTTAAAATAATTGAACGCAAATATAGACACACACTTAAAAAACTAGCGACACTAGTTGATACAATTTCAATTTTTTATTCAATTTACTTTACTTTTTGCAAACAATTTAAAAGTTTATTCCTCTAAAGTGTGTTAGTTTTGAATGATTAACTGTAAAATGATAAAGGCAGAAATTATAAATCAGGCAAATATAATTATATCGTGGATGTCTCGTTGTGCATTATAAATAGTCCACTCAAAAACCTTGGAAAATAATTTTCTAATTCTCTTTAATATTTTGTTTTTTTGTTGTTGTTGTTTAAATAATGTTGATCCAAGCTAGAAGTACATACATGCATTAATATATCTGTTTTAGCTACTTTTTTTCACATGATTAATAATGCAACGTCGCGAAAGTAAAGCGTACAACCCCAGCATCGTACAACTAATAAACAATCTACAACGAAAAAACCATTTAGCAGATTGATATAATATGTAAATTACATATGTACATATTTTCATTCAAATAATGATTAAATCATTTCATGTTTAAGCATTTAACACTGACAGAGTGCAATAGAGGGGTCGTGTCAAAGCGCTTGCGCACAAAGCGACGTCGCCGACGCTCTAATCTAAATATGCTAAAATAAATAAATAAGCTAAATATAAACTATAAATGAACTAGTTACATACAAAATAAAATATACAATAACATGAAAACATATATAAAATATACATATAGGTGTAATAGCAACAATTCTTTACTAATGTGATAAAATTAGTAATAAACAGAAAGCATCAATTCACTATAAATTTTATTAGGTCAATCTATCAAACTCAATTACCTGAGAATGTATGTAACAACCAAATAGCATAAAATTTAAAAAAGACATAAAATTAGTTGTAGATTTAAAATTAAACAGATACAGATTTCATAAATGTTAATAAATAAGAGACTAGTGTACATGAGGTAAATATGTAAGTTAAGTCTATAACTGACCAATTAAATTGAATATCTGGTGGGATACTCAACTCCTTGAGCCACCGTAATCGGCTCGGTATCGCTGCTTCTTTCGAGGAGAGTGACACTCAGGACGACCGGATCCCCCCACTCTTAGCGATCAATTCGCTTGAGAAGACCTTTTGGCTCTGGACTAGTCAAAGAACAGTGATAGCGGAGGAGAGGTTTTAGTCGGTAAGAGTCCGACACTACCTTACTATAAGGGTGTCCATGCAGGATTTCCTCTCCTCTTACCAAAGAAAAAAAAAATAGGTGGGATACTCATGATGTTTGTGTGTCGTATACGTGTCTAAATGTCGTTTGACGTAGCAGACACACTCTACTATAAATACAGCTGGTAATGTAAGAATACGCAGTTATTTTAACATTTCTATACAGTCGTCTTGGTACCCAAGTCCACTAATAATGTAAATGGCTTTAACTGCAAGCCGAAAAGTCAGTGCCGAGAAGCCGAGTGGCCCCACTCCAGATTTCCGTATTGAAGATAACAGTGATAGCACTCGTATATACTGTTTTGAGTATCCCAAGATATTCGCATGGCTAATCAGCGTCATGTTGGTCCTACTTTAAGGTATTGTCCAGTTGAATGCACACAAATGTTGTGCTCGTAGATTCTGCGGCATCTATTTTGTTTGAAGTAGAAACCATGTTTACTGTTTAATTAACAGTAAGCTTGTTATTATTGAACCATTGTTCTGCCTGCAGAATCAATGTTTCGTTCTATTTTTAACATCAGATATAGAAGTACCAATATTGACAATTGTTGTATCGTCAGCAAACAGATAGGTATCGCAATTGTTCAGGTGTAAGGGGAAATAATTAATATATACAAGGACCCAGAACAGATCCGTGTGGTACACCATGCTTAATTGGGTGTAAACTGGATGATTTATTGCGAAAACATACCTTCTGTTTGCGATCGGATAAATAAGATTTTATTAGATTGAAGATTGGACTATCAAAACCGTATTTGCGAAGTTTCTCAACTAGTACAGAATGTTGAACGCAGTCAAAAGCCTTACTTAAGTCGAAGAATGAATCTAATGCATATTGACCACTTTCAAAACACTCCAGAATATTATTAACACACGCTTGAATAGCCAGGGTTGTGGATCGATTTTCTCTAAATCAAAATTGTTTCTTATTTAATATGTTCTCTCGCTCAAGGAAAATCGTTATTTGTTTATTTATTATTTTTTTCAATAATTTTGGATATTACAAAAACTAACGATATTGGTCTATAATTATCAATCAGTGTAGAATCGCCTTTTTTGAAAATTGGAATTACCTTCGTTAGTTTCAGTACATCGGGAAATATACCGGTAATAAGTATTTCGTTTTTAATTTAATGGTAACAGAATGATATCCTTCACTGATTTAATTAAATCACTGGAAAACTCATGGATATCCAAGCTTTTGCTATTTTTAAGATCATCTATTGCCTCTCTGATACCTATCGGTGAGACATCTTGGAAACAAATGTATGGTATAGAATGAGTGGGGTCACAATTATCGTTAGATAACTTACTTACTAAGTGGTCCGCTATGCCAGTAAAGAATGAATGAAAGTCGTCACAGGAAATATCACAGTCACTACCACAGCTGCTTATATTTTTTGAAATGTAAATGACAGTGCGTAATGCATTTTGCTTGTTACTTGAAGTTGAAATGTAATTATTGTTAGCCAGTTTCTTTGATAATTCTATTGCTTCTCTGTAACGTAGTTTAAAAATATTTCATGTTACTTTATTTTCGTTTGACGGATACTGTTTACACGCTTCATTCAGAAATTGTGGATGTTCCCTCATACGTCGTAGTTCTTCGTTGAACCATACAATTTTGACAAATGTTTATTTGTTATATTTTTTAAAGGAAAGGCATTCATTTTAAAATTTATATCAACGTCAGAATGCACAAGGTCTCATCAATATTAGACAATAACTGGTATAACATAATTTTTCCTTTGCTGGTACATAGACGACTATTTTATTTGGCACAATCTTTACTCCCATACTGGGCACCCAAATAGTGAGAGATAACCTTGTATGATCGGATATACCTGTGCAATAAGGGTGGATGGAATAGTTAGATTAAAATGTATAAATATATTGTCTATTCTATTGTTGCCCCTTGTATTAAAGTCGACAATAGGAACTAGTCCATAGAGAAGATAATTTACTATCGTTATACAAATTGAAGTTTATTTTGAAATCGCCACCTAAAATAATAACATTAGGACTAATACTTTTAAGATAAGCTGTTAATGAATCCATAAATTCGGACCAGATTCCAGAAAGTGATCTGTAGACACATATTATACATAAATTAAAATTTGGGACGTAACTACAGGACAATTCACAATCTTTCTCTCTAGAGTACAATTGGGTTTTGTCGTTAAAATGTTTGTCGTTGTTAAGTAGGCTATCTACGTAAATAATTGTGCCGCCGTAGTTATTACCGGGACACGAGTAGTATGCACTACACGCTAGAGTATTTATGTGTAATATTTCACATTCAGTGTTACTTAACCAATTTTCTGTAAGACAAACAATGCCAAATTTAGGAGATTGATCAATTAATAAACAGTCTAATTCAATAAATTTATTGTGCAATGAGGACTGTTTTGAAATAAAATATTTAAACCTTAATTTCATCAATAATATGCGATGGAGCACTGAGTTTAAAAGATGAGTATTCGTTTGGGTATTTAGATTGTAATTGTTCACAGTCGATTGAAGTAAAATGATTTCCCTTTAAATAGTTGAGCAGTTGTTTTTTCTTGAGGTCGGGGTCTAGTCTATAGACATGAAGGTGTTTATATGTGGCTGCACACTTGATGGATTCATCTTTTGAAAAGCCCAAGAAAAGCCTCTAATTTTTGTGTGTAACTTGCTTCCATCCTTGAGTTTTTACATCCTCTTGGACAGCATTTCCAGTAGTATTTGTGGCGATTTCTGAGCCATGTGCTTGGTTCGGTTGCATGTTGGATGGATGTGTAGTTTTTTTACCTTTCCTCGGGGTAATTTTCACCACCTTGGTGGTTGGTAGGACTGCAAATGTATTAGCAATTTCATTGATATTTCGTTCAGTGACATTAGATTGTGCAATTGTATCAGAAATTTCACTGATATTCATTTCAATGTATTCATCATTGAATACATGATTAGTATGGTTTGTTTACATTTTGGAAATTTATTTAATTTTAGTCACGTGTTTTATCAATTATTTTATCAAGTAATAATTCATTGTTTATTTTTAATTGATTTACCAGTTGCTTAAGATGTTGATAAGCTTCTGCGGTGAAATCAATACCTTGTACTTGTTCTGTTGGGGTTGGTGTTGCTGCCGTTAGATCCAAATAGGTTAAGTCGTGCCCACAGCAGGGTGTAGCCCTTTCTAAGCAGCTGTTATCGTATGCTGTCTTACAGGTCCTCCTGATCGAGCTTCGATTCACTTGTTTTTAATAAACTCCCGGACACATTATTAGTCGGCGCCATTACAATTGAAAAGTCTCGAGTGGTTAACCAAAACCAACGCGAAAACAATATTTATTGTAAGTTAGGACTTTAATTTTAAGGGTTTGACGCGTTCGTGTTGATTAAAGCTAAACTCCAATCTAAAATCCAAAATAAGATATATATTATAAGTAAGTGCGTGTTAGGCTGAAGACATCGATAACAGGAGGAATCCAGGTAAGAATACTTAAATATAAAATTACCTAAGTTTATTAATTTTCTTTCACCATTTGCAGTTAAAAATTCAGTAGACTTAGTAAAAAAATTAAAATCTTTAAACCTTCCCCCAAATGCAAAAATGATATCTTTCGACGTAAAAAGTCTATTTACATCGATACCAGTAGTTGAATTGAAAGTAATTTTGGACAAATTAATAGAAAAGTCAAATCAAGATAAAATTAAAAAAGATGAAATGAAAAAACTTGTTCGTATATGTATTGACCAGAATTACTTTGAATTCAATAATAAAATCTATAACCAGCTAGACGGTCTGCCTATGGGTTCACCGTTATCACCACTATTAGCGGAAATCTTTATGGCAAATTTTGAAGAAATTATCTTCGCCGATAAAAATAAATCTAAAAACATATTCTACTGGGCATGCTACGTTGACGACCTTTTTTTGCATTTGGGATGGTACTTTTAGACAATTAGATTATTTTGCAATGTTTTTAAATTCAATTAATAAAAATATACAATTCACATCAGAGTTAGAAAACAATGATTGTCTCAACTTCCTAGACCTTACAATAAAAAAATCAAACAATAAATTAGAGTTTAAAATTTTTAGAAAACCAACATTTACAGATATAATCATTCCAAATTCTTCCAACACCCATTTCAAAATCAAAATGAGCACCTTCCACTCCTTAATACATAGACTTATCCATATACCCCTAGATACTATTAACTTCAATGAAGAATTAAATATTATTAAAACAATTGCGACAAATAATGGTTACAGTGTCCCCTTAATAGACAAACTAGTTAAAAAGAAAACATTGAAACAATTAGATAAATATTTTTATAACGCACACAATAAAATGGAAAAAAATAATTGGCATAAATTAGAATTTGCTGGTGAGTTATCAAATAAAATTTTAAATAGTCTTAAAGGGTACAATTTTAATGTTATTATGACTAACCCACTGAACATCAAAACAATATTATGCAACAACTCAAGAATAGACCAATTAAAGAAGTGCGGTGTTTACGAATTAAAGTGTGGTGATTGTGACCATATATACATAGGACAGACAGGACGAACCTTTGAAGCAAGATTGCAAGAACATAAAAAATCAATATACAATAAAAAGCTAACAACTGGATTTTCGCAACATTGCATAGAAAATAACCATTTTTTCCAAAATAACAATTTAAAAATATTGTACTCAGGTAATAAAGGTCGGCATCTTAATTACAGAGAGGGATTAGAGATAAATAAGGCCATAATTAGCGGCAAACAAATAACTAACAATATTGAAGAGATTTGGAAGTCCCCGATTATGACGGCCCTTATTACCTGAATTTGTAATCCATATATAAATTAGTGTAACCTTTTGTACATTATTCATTACTCCTTGATAATGACATTTTGTCGAAACTAGTCGGAGAGAAAAAATAATAAATATTCTGTGAAACAAACCAAGTGTTTTTAATTTCTAATCAAGAAAGATTGTCTATTAAAATTCTATAATGCTCATGTAAAATCGCATCTGGAGTATGCAATTATTACGTGGGGCTCATCAAGGTACACGAACGATCTTTTCACAGTACAAAAGAAAATAATTAGACAACTAGCAAATAAACCATGGTCAGAGCACTGCAAACATCTATTCGAAAATTTAAAAATTATGACAATATACTCTTTGTACCTTTATAATATGGCAATTTTTATGTTTGACAATTTAGATAGCTTCCAAAGAAATAGTGATATAAGCACCGCAATGCAAACTCGTCACTCCTCCAACTTATCACTTCCACAACACAAAACAACAGTGTTTGAGAAAAGCACAAACTATATGGGAATACTAATACCAAATAAACTTTTTTACTTTTATTCGAAGGCAAAATCTAGAAATAAGTTCAGATCAGAGTTAAAATTATTTTTTATTAAAAATCCATTTTATAGTATTACAGAATTTTTTAGTCTAAATTTTCCCATTTAATAGTTTGCGTTTTTTATCTCTTAATAATTATATTAATATGTCTTAACTCCCACAACACAAACAACATTGTACGAGAAAGACACAAACTACATGGGAATATTAATACATAATAAGCTATTTTAATTTTATTATAAAGAAAAATAATTAATTTTATTATGAAGAAAAATATAGAAATAAGTTCAAACCAGAATTTAAACAATTTTATTTATTAAAAATACATCTTACAGAATAACAGAATTATTTGGTTTAATTTTCCCATTTAATAGTCTGTGTCTTTCTTCTCATAATAATTATATTAATATGTCTAAACTATAATTCAATGTAATATAATTTTAGACAATCTAAACATGTATCTAATTATAAGTTAGTACTAAAACTTTTTACTACATACTGTTTTGATGCCGATATGTAATAATATCGTATAATTTTATCTTTAAATTCCTTTTGTGAACTATGTAACCTTTTGATTCATGTAATATTCCGTGTGGAATCTCCCTACATATGTATTAAATAAATAAAAAATAAATAAATAAATTTTTACAGCAAGTTGAAGGGCGGAGTTCATCTTGTTTTACTCAAACCCATAGATGACCATTCCTTATACTACTGCATAAATCTTTCGAATAATTTTAATAAAATCAAGAAATTTATAAGCACTGATAATACAATGTACATTAGTCTTGAATTAAATATTTAGAGTGAAGAAATTTTTTTTATAAACCAGTAAATTTAAAGTAATTATTTTACTTTTAGTGATTATAAGGTCGATGAAGTTGGCACTCTTAAGTTTCGTACTTTTTTTACTCTTGCACAGATCTTCCTCGAAATTTATTAAATGCGATACTTACAATGGAGAGGAACAACTCTACCAATTAATTAAGAAAAAAGTAATTAACTGCCTTGGTGTGGTGGAAAAGTTGGAGATTTTATGAAGACAATACCATGGAAAGTCCTGGTGAATATTGGTCTTTGAGATTTGCCAAACAGAACAATCTCAGTATTAAGAATCCGTTGCATATTATAGAAAGAAGTGTCTGGTTCCATTCATAATATATCAATACTTTGATATTGTAAAGAGGCTGTTGACTGAATTGTAACTTCATGATAACCCTGAACAAGTTTGAAACATAGCGTCAGTTTAGATCGGAATAAAAGAAAAAATTTCGTGGGTAAAGGTATAGCTTTTTTCAATTTAAAATGTAAAATTATGTTCTTTTAAAAGTGTAACAATTCCAGCATAATTTTTGAAGAAATGAACATCTGGGACAAATGTGTTTCATCTTGGCTTATCTGGTACTACTTACGCCGCTATTGTGAATTATTGGATAGAAACCGGTGTTTTCTCAATTACTTTTATACATTCTTTTTTGGAGCTATAGGGCCATATTGATCAGTCCTGTTGATATATGATGACATGTTGCATGCGGATAAAAGACTCATATCCATTTAATTAATGTAGTTTCTCCATACTGAAGCCACTTGCTACAACTAATGAACGTATGTCATTTTAAATTTTTGAAGACGAAAATAAATGCATGCGGTACGGTGAAGTGACATAGGCAATTTGAAGGCAAACGTACATCTGAAACCTGAAATGGTAATAAATGGTTTCTTAAAGAGAAGTATTCATCCGTTCGATGCATCAATTATCAGCAAAGTGCAGTTCGATATACTTGCCTATAAACGTGGGAAGGAACGAACGAAATCGAAACACGGTCCTGAAAATAAATAAGACGATGAATCTGTTATTGTGGTGGTAGAAAATAAAGGACCAACTGCATATTCTTTTGAAATAATAAATGAATGTAGAGCATCGGGATGTCAGAGCTAGAAACGCATAGCATCTGGAGCAGAAATAATCATAAGCTATGAAGTTCGGACCCGTCTCGATGAGAAATCGACAAAGGAGGTTAAAAAGTCTTCAAATGCCAAACCAGCAACAACACAAATTTAGAGATTCAGATGACGACGACGTGGAGGTGCCAGGAGATTTGATAGACGACTGTGATGGCGATTTTGAAGTCGACATATAAATGGGACTACATAACTCAATTCAGAAGACTGAGTTATTGTGAAATTCACCTCTAAAAAGTCTTCATGTCCACATGGTACTATGACGGTCAAGTTATAAGCTTTGCTGATAATGATTTGTGAAGAAGTGAAATTTGTACGAAAAAGTAATTGGATGCAAAGTCATTTGTGACATTTATTTGACCTAAAAAGGATGATGAATGATATTCAACTGGGGAAAACAATAGAAGAACATAATGAACGATTAAAATCTATCAGATAGCTTTTTAATTCCATTGATGTAGAAAGACTTTTTTCATGCACATCTGTATTCATGGTTTGATTTGGTTTTAACAGTTCATACTAAATCACACCAAACATATCCCATTATACCGCCCGACGTTCCTTTCTGTCATTTAAAGTAAAAGTAAAAAACGACGTCTTTATTTATTCCTTTACATAGTAAACACACAATTTTACAATTTTACTACTACTACATTAAAACTTTAAGACACTTGAAAGATTTGTTAATCGGACACCACCTCGCGCTACTCTCTCTGTTTGGAGCTCACTAGCTGGACCGGGAACCTCTTCAGAATTCGCCATTTCTCCTGGGATTTCAGAAGCCCCCAGAACCCCTCCAGATTTCCCGGCTCAACCTCCACCTCCAACTCTCTCCCAAATGCACTCCTAAGGTCGTCTGCACCGGTACACGGCGTGCTCCACAGTTTTCTCGGATTCGCAGTAGAGACATTTATTGTCGCTCTCCCATCCGATTAAGGGAAGCTCTGAAGCACACGTATCCCGTCAAGATTTGTGCTCCACCGCCTGTCGAACCATGGAAACACATTAGAAATTAGGGTGGCCGTCTTTCTGCCCTGAGCTGCGGCGGACCATCTCCACTCGTGCATAGTCGCCTCGCGGACAGCTTTTTTGATCACTCGCTTTAGGACCACCGGGTTCTATTGGTCTATTGGATTCAAATCGTCAAATAGTTGAACATCCAGCATACTCGCCAGATCTCGATCCTCCTATTCACACGAGTCAAACTCTGTTTGTAAGAAATGATATTTGACGATATTCCTGACATCCAACAAAACTTGAACTCCACCCCAAAATAAGTCTTCTTGTAAAGTTTCCAGGTGCATAGTTATGGAACGTGACTACTTAGAGTAAGGTAACTTTCGTTAATATTTTATTAAGTTAGTGTTACAAGTTAGTTAAAGCATAGTAAACTAGTATTGTTTATACCAGTTAGTAAAAAACTTGTTGCAAAATAATGATGACAGCGACAACCCGCAATGGACCGTTTATTCCTTTGAAATTGATAAAAACAATATTCGAAAATCATTCAATGAATATAAAAATCGAAAATAATGTAATTTTTAATATATCAGAGTATATGATAATGCTTTTGCATACCTGGTTTACTTTAATAAATTGCATAATTATACCAAATAAATTAATATGCAACAAAGAAATGAGCCCCATAACCTCGATACATCGGATGGACTAATAGAACTAGTTGCTGGCAACTAGGGAACTAATCTTCCCTGCATAAACGTGTGGTCACTTTTAGTGGGCATATGAGACTAATATACACCCATGCCGACGCATGTTTTATTAATTCATAGTCTATTATGTGCATAGCAAATATTTACAGCTATATAAATCATTCATCGTTTGTTTTAAGGTTCGACTGCGACAATTAAAGGAAAACAGTTTCAATGAGAATAGTGCCTGCAAATATACTTAGACCCCAAGCATAATTTGTTATGTGGCAGTATGCGTTTCAAAAGAATAGCTTTAGATGGGTATTATATGCTATAATCACATGCATAGCTAATTAGAATTTCGATTAGCACGTAAATTACTATTATTTGGAATATATTTCCAAACCTCTTATTGGAGTTAACAATGTGTTCAAAGCACATACTATTTGTAAATGTTGAATCCTTATTAATCAGAATAACCAGAAGGGTTCCATTGGAAATAAATGTTGATTACTATGTACCTTGAGGTGATTTGTTTTAATGTTTAGAGGTTGGAGGGATTGTGCGTAATAGTAAATGGATGTATCTCATATATTTTATACACTGAATTTTTAATTTTATCTTGATGTATTTCACATATTATTTATAAAGTTTTAAAAAGAATTGCCATCTATTTAATGTTTTCAACGGTGACAATAATTTGTAATAGTTGTATTTAGTCCTCGTACAAGGGAATTACACCTAGAATTAAATGATTTTTATTCGGAGTTCGATATTTTGAAGGCTAAAACCTTATACATATATTTTGGGTGCCATTACAATGACCACAAAATCTGCTTTTCGGATTTAGCTTCGATAGTGGATCTTCCTACAAGTTCATATAATACTAAGAAATCACAAAAGAAACTGACTCAAAATTTAAATTCGTTAATTACCACTATTAATATCGAAGCCAATCTTCTATGTCAACGTTTCGGTCAAAACTATACTTAGTTCCAATATTTGAGCAGCATTCTCCTAAAATCACAAAACTATATACAACTGATTTTACAATATTAAAAAGGTATTCAGCGTCGTAAAAAGTTGTTTGATGTTTATATAAAATATTTTATTCGTTCCAATATATGCTATGCTTTGAATTATTATATTATGCGTGTTATGTATAAACTTTTATGTGGCATTATAATACAAATATAACTTATAATACAATCATTTCTTCAAACAACTATCTCCTAGTTTCCTTTGTTCCTCTTCCTTCCTCTTTTCTGACCCAATCTGGTCAGTATATTTACCCTGGCGCCATCCTAACTCATCCATTCTTTCATACTTCTACAACTATCCACTCAACTCTCTTTTACTCCCATGCATACCTTTGCCATGTTATATACAATCCAAATGTTGCATGTTATATATAATTCAAATATTTGAATACATCCGCGTTTCGCACTATTTCTTATAAATAGTATTGCACTCTATCATATAATTCAAAAGAACTCTTTTTGATTCATAATGTTATTAAAATGCATGTAATATTTTTTAATAAATAATTTGAATTGACATAGCCTCTTGAAAAAACAAAAGGTATCCATAAAAAAAACTGGTAATATTAACTTTATCCCTAATTTCAAACGAAATTTTACTTTCCCTATATACGAAGTATATATAGGGGAATCGTGCATCGCGATTTTTTTTTTGATTTTTTTTGTGTGGAAATATCCGTTTTGAGGTCTCCTGAGTCCATTAACCCAATTTCTGGGGAAAAAAATTGTGACTGTGTGTGTGTGTCTGTCTGTCTGTCGGTGGGCGCTGTATCTCAAAAACGAATTATTGTTTGAGATGAAACTTCAAACTTAAGGTTTTATCGTTAAAAACTGGAACTGAAAAGCCTTTGGTAAACGTTCATTGAAGTGGATGTTTACTCGAGGCTTTTTTTGTTTTTTTCGTGATATTTTTCTAAATATGAGAAATTTTAAAAAATCATTCAAACAAAAGTTAAAAGGAATGAAAAACTGAACAAGTTTTATTAAAACATATTTTTCATAAAATTCTTAACTTTTGAGGAAAATAATAAAAATTGCAAATTTTGAAATTTTTTGCCAATTGCTAAAAAACTATTAGAGTTACATGAAACTTGTATTACAAATAATTGTAGATAATTCAAAAGTAAACAAATCATTAAGAGTAGCCGTTTTGCGTAAACCTCATAGTTTTCGAGTAAAATATAGGGAAAGTACTATGATGGCCACATCACCATTTTTACTGTTATTTGTATTATTTAAACTTTTAAGTAGCCAAAAACTCGATACACAAAAATTCAATAAGTCAATGAGAAAATACTCAATAAAATAAATATAACAGGAGAATTATTTATAATAATTTATTTAAAAGAACATAATTATAATATACACAATATCTCAATCAGTCGGCTCTTTACCATCCATGAACTGCATGGGTTGATAACAAAGGAGTAGCATGAGCAATAATGGGAGCATGGACTTCGGTAACTACTGGAGTGTGATGAATATCGGTACGACTCTGGTAGCTGACAGCTGAAGACAATACTGGGGCAGCATGTACAACTGGTTCGACAGCAACCACAGAAGCAGCAGCTACAAGTGGAGCATGTACTTCTTGCACATGTACAAGTGGCTTGTGGTGTACATCAACTCTTGAACTGTAACTAGTGGCTAATGGAACCACATCGGCGACCAAGTTGTGATGGAGAAATCCAGGACGGGCAGCAGCCACGGCGATAACAGCGAACAACACCACCAATTTGAACATTTTGATTATTCAGGTCTGTGTTGCTTTCTCGAGAAGACTGAGATACGGTATGATTATTGTGCGACGGATTTCGGCATTTATACCTTTAATAAGAGCGACATTGAAATGCTAATGAAATGAATTACTTCCGAGCGAGTTAAAAATTTCACCTCTCAAGTTCGCCGACTCTTGTGGTGACATTGTAAGTTTAATTTACGTTTCAAAATAATGTTTTTTATATTGTATACATGCGTCATTACCCAAAGAATATTATTCACAATTATACAGACGCGTTAACTAATTTTATGTATTCAATTTCATTTTCGAAATATCACCATGAATTGCGAGACTGTTTTGTAATAAATTTAAACCTAAGGGGTTCTTTTAAGAAATGATTTTTTGTGATAATTGTCTTATACAATACAATCTTACGTAATATACCGATATATTATATGCGTGTTTTAATAATATTACTATTATATTTGTGGATGCATTAATTCATGACTTAAACATCTAAACCTATTTTATTTTTTTAAATATACCTTATTTAAAAAAATATTTTTTTTAAATAATACTTTACACATCTTCAGCCTCTGTAAAATATTTGTCACAACTAGTCCAATTAAAGTGCAAACAATTTTTTTACTTTAAATGTAACTTGCCTTTTTACAACTTTTGTACAAATATAATATAATAATAATTCAAAATGTATTATAAATACATTCAATTCATATAATGTAAATGTTTTTGTATAGGCTAAAACATGCATAATATTATTAATTGCTAAATTTGTTAAATTGGTTTTTCTCTATATTGCGTAAAGTGCTAAGTCTGATGTATACTTACCATGTGTGTTATTCAACACTGTATTCTGGTAGTTTACTAGATTTTATTATGAACTTCGTCTTAAAAACACCACTATATACAGTAAAATCAATTTTTACAAAACCATCGATATTATATGATACATAATGAGCCACTAGTGTATTTATTAAAGAAAGATTGTGTGTTTTATAACGTACATTTTAAAATCCGTAATCTTGATATGGTGAAGTACATTTAAAGCCAGAACCTAAATATATTTTATTTCGAGTTGCAATACAGGGTGATATATATCATCGAATTGTTTTAAATGGACCCTTGCATATTCTGGCATATTTATATTCCTGCTATTTATATTTATATAACGACTTAAATGGTGTAAACCTAAGATAATAACTAACCTAGATATATAATAAAATTGTAGTTTTAATATTTTATGTAGCATACTTATGGTATATTAATAGTTTAATTTAGTTTTTAGAAGCAGTATTAAAGTACTTTAGGTGACAGTAGAAATTTAACTATTAAAAATAAGAAAACATTTCATGAATCTAATTCAATATCTGTCGAGGTATTAGCCAGAGAAGTAGTTTTTTAAATTAGTAATTTGTTTTGTAGTCTTAGTAAAACTTATTGTTGTAGATTTACGAAATGTTTTCGTATTTTTAAATTATTGGTTAATTAATGTTGTTATTACATTTTATTATTTAATTTTCCTTAATCTCGAACGCAATTATTTGTGTATAATTCAATTATCCGTCTCAGGTTGCCATACATTCAAGAGTAAGTTTTTATTATTATTTATTTTTATTATTAATTTAGTAAATGTATGTATTTAAAATCAATTTTATAATAAAGCTGTACTGAAGTGATCGAAACATCAAAACACGTGTCTACATATGATTATAAACTTGAATACTAAATTATTTTAATTGATTTTGCTAGTTTATTTTAATGAAATCAGTCTAAATTCAATTTTTTTGTTTATAACTTCATGTTATATTCACTTTCAAATAGTCTAAAGTACATTTTATCATTTAATTGTTTATTCAACAAAAATCATTTTATAAAAATTTCTGTTGCTTTGATAGTACTATTTGTAACACGTAAATTACTTTTGTATCATTCAATATTTGTCGTGGTATTAGCTAGAGAAGTAGTTGTTTGAATAAGTAATTTGCTTTTAATCTTAGTACAACGAACTAAAGGATTTAATACATTTTATTAGTAAAAAAATGTATTTTGTTTCCTCAAAAACATTATACATTCATAAATATATACAGTGCCGCGCCTAAAGTATGGAACAAATTTATTAAATGCAAAAATCTTTTTGGATAAAATTCTCGAACAGGTTGTTTTATAAAAACTCACATCTTTGAGGAAAAATCTATTTTCATATGTCATTTGTTTGTGAGACATTACGTCATCAATTGTGTTTTCAAGTAGCAACCGCTCATTTTTTTAAATTCATTTGAGAGACCCTTTCATTGTCGAATTGATGGTATAAAAAAGATGCGATTTTATCATTAGAGACTCTGTAAATAATAATAGTAGTAGTACTAGTGTTAGGCTATCGACCACGTGGTCCTTCCGCCATGTGTTATTTGTGTATTTGTGTGTATGTAAATGAGCTCATTACTTTAAAGGATCGCCCGAGTCACTCTAAAGCACCATTAATTGTATCCCTGTAAATAATTGCATGTTCACACATATAACTTAGAAATTGAAATTATATTAATAAATTTTGTTTCTCCTTTTCCTTTTTACATGAGTAGTAGCTGGAACATTATCATTGAAATGTTTAAGAAATATATTAATACATGTATCATATTTGATATTTGCAGATTTTAGATCACGCTTGCAATTAAAGGATTGATTAGACAGACAATCAATAAACTTACTCATATTTGCATTTGAAACTAATCGTGCTTCGCACTGTTGTGGTTTGAAATTAACTTGTATATCAAAATAAAGAATTTGTGCCTTATGATCTAACAGTATTGTGTGCAAAACTTGCGCTAACATTTCAGAATGTACATTTGTAATAAGATTATCTATACAAGTTTGAGCTATCTTACATATTCTTGTAAGTTCACTTATCAAATACCTTCTGGTTCTGGTTTAAATCGATGGGAGGGCAGAGAGTTTCGCTGCACGTAGACCCCAGAGGGCCCTTTATGCGTCCTCCCATTTGAGTCTTAATTAATTTTCAGTAGGGTACTCAGATCTAGCAGGGAGAGCAGCAGGGAGGGTTACGGTTCGCTTACCGTTTGTCCGGATGCCTTCCTCCCCAAACCATCTACTATTCTGTTTCCTCTGCTGTTATTGTGTCCTTTTACCCAGCATATAGTTACATCGTTGTAAGGAGCCACTTCTTCTAGGGCTCCGCAGCATTACAGCGTTAATGGTGAGATAATTTTGCAGTTGGCAATGGACAAGATTGACATCAAATACCTAAAATTAAACGAATTAAGTACATACATAAAATCTAACGTCATATTAAGCTTTTAAGAAGTCTATATTGAAGTCGCAAATACTATAGAAAATTTTATTTATGTTGAATAGTTCAATTAATAATTTCTCAAAGAGATCAAAAATGTATTAAATTCACCTTTTGGAGTTCTGCACATAAGTATATATTTCTGCCCAAAAGTTCTCTTTAATTACTGCCTTTTCAGCAACATATGGCATTCCAATTTTAAAAGATGAATACGATGCATCTTTATATTTAGGTTTAAGTTTCTCCGCCACGAATGTGAAGTTCTCGGCTTTCAGGAGTTGTTCTTTGACTTTCTCTGATTCAACATCTTTAGATACAAAAAACCCTTTTCGTGAAGCTATTTCTGCGACAGGTAGGTTAAAATTGTTAGCTTTTCCGCAGGATTTATAAGATTCCTATTTCCTGTCATCTTTGTATCTGCGTCAGTCCATTCCGTGTTTATATAGAAATAGTTTAGAAAGGTGCAGTATTCAATAATCTAAATAGTTCTAATAGATTAATTGATTTACAAAATCAATAGAAATATATTTCTCGTGTTATGTGAAAATTATTATAGTAAATTTTATTGAAAAAACTAACACTTTCTTCACAAATTTATTTTTATTTACTATATGTACATTTCGAACACAAAGTGTTTTTTATCAATGAAAAATGAAATGTACATATAGTAAATAAAAATAAAATAAAAATAAATGTGAAGAAAGTGTTAGATTTTTCAATACAATTTACTACAAAATCAATATGATGATATTGATTTAAAGAATGATAATTCTTTAAAGGTGATGATAGCTACTTCATTTAGTTGGTTTGCTTAAGATGCTCTATTTTTTGTGTTATATTTCCTATATATTTTATTTATTGTAGTCAATGATTCCAATTATTCTTGTATCTGTTCTTAAGTTGTCAATTTTTGTCACATTCATTTATTAATTTATAACAATTTATATTATGTATATTTCATTTAGGTACCCATAAACGTATTTATGTTCTTCCCTTGGCCCATATCTTGAGGTTTGTGGATATTTATTCTTGTCTAGGGCTAACCGTATTCAGGATCTAGTAGTGTTTCTAATGAATTTTTATGGTGTTTTATTTAAATTTAATATTTAGTATTATTCTATTTTCATTATAAATGGAGTGTATCTGTATATTTTTACATATTCCTGCAGATTATTACATTGTTTGATAATTTCGGTCCTTAAGGTTTGTAAATATTTTGTTGTTGTAAATCTTTCTCCTTTTATGTTAGATTTTTATCTTGTTTTATATTTCTCGATTTGTTTATTTATATTTGTCTTGATCAGGTTGTTTTTTTATGGATGAAAAGTAGGTTGCTTAATATTATCATATTAAATTTGGTTCTTGTGTCTGTATAATCCTAAGGTGATTGTTTTTTTTATTTAGTTTATACCGGGTGTTCGATAAAAACGCCCAACGCTATAACATTGTTGTTTATTAATCGATTTGAATCAACTAACAAACAAATTGAATGGCCGTTTAAATACTATGAAAGTATTCTATGGTATATTTTTTCAAAATTAACTTCATTAACAAATGACAGCCAACTTTAAATATTTAAATGGCATTTAAGGTTGACTGACTTTTGTTAATGAAGTTAATTTTGAAAAAAATATATAATTAATGTCATTTTGTAGTATTTAAACGGCTATTCAATTTGTTTAATAGTTGATTCAAATCGGTTAATAAATAACATAGTTATGGCGATGGGCGTTTTTTATCGAACACCTGGTATATTATTTTAATTTTATTTTGTTTGTAATTCAATTATGATATTCTGGTTGTGTTTTCTCAGATATTATTTAGGTATCTTGTGATTTATAAAAGACATTATATATTTGTTATCTGGTAGTTACTCGTATATAGTTTCTGTAATAGTTTTGAAGTTCTTATTTGTTAGCTGGTTTATCATGTATCTGTTAATTGTTGTTACTTTGATGTTAATTGCTAATTTGGTTTTATGTCTAATGATATAATGATTGTTTTTGTTTAGTATTATTTTATTATATTTATATGTTCCCTGAGTATACTATGGAAGTAACATCAATATATACTGGAGCTCAAAAGTTAAAGTCCTTAGATGTGGATTAATCCAGCAACAAATAAGTACGTTTTATTGACCTTAGAAAAAAACGCGATAACGTCTTTACTACTTTATCTCAAATTTTTGTGTATGATTTTTAGACTTTATACTAAGCAAATTTAATAATGCACTGTGAAAATTGCAATAAAGTTATAAGTTCTTCGCATTTATCCATAGCAATTAAATGCACCGGTAATTGTGGTAATTGGTTTCATGCAGAATGTGTACAAGTGATACCTTCCGAAATAAAATTTTATGATGATGAAAGGAAGAAAACTAACGGAGCACGGTGGAATTGTCCAAAATGTAAATTTGAGAAATTTAATATTAATTTCTCGAATACAACTAATGCATCAATTGTTAATCAAACAAGTAGTTCACAAATTTCGAAACAAGATATTGAAAATCTTTTCTCCACTCACTTCAATAGTTTCAAGTTAGTTATTCAAAACGAAATAAGTAATATTAATGTCAAGTTTGACGAATGTTTACTTAAAATAAGTGAATTGGAAAAACTCAATTCTGATATGAACAACGAAATCGAAACTCTCAAAATAGAAATAAACAATCGTGATTCTTTATTAAATGAAAAAATTACCTCGGCTGGTGGATCAATCATTAATGAAATTAATGAAAGGGAGAGAAAAAAAAAAATGTAATTTTATACAACTTGAAAGAATCATCTTCCAAATCAGTTAATATAAGGATAGAGGACGACCGTAAAGCAGTTATGAGTATTTTTCAAGGATTTGAAAATATGAGTAACCCTATTAAATTAATTAGAATGGGAAAACAAAGTATAAATAAAAATCGACGACTTAAATTAATTTTTCCTAATAATAATGCTCCATTACAAATTTTAAAAAATATTGAACTAAAACAACGATACCCTTATCTTCAATTTAAAAGTGATTTAACAAATATGCAGCGCAATGAAATATCAGCAATATACGAAGAATTAAATTCTAGAAAAGAAAAAGGTGAAACCAATATAATGATTAAATACAATAAAGTGCATTCTCGAAAAGAGAACTCTTCGAGTGACTTAAAAAACTAAATGTTTATTATCACAATGTGGGTGGTATAAAATCAAAATTAATTGAAATAAATATGAATATTAGTTGTAGCAATTATGATATTATTGTGCTTGTTGAAACTTGGTTTAATGAATCTATTACTGATAACGAAATCCGTTGGGATAATTATTGTATCTTTAGAACCGATAGATCACCTGCCAATAGTGATAAAGTGTTGGGCGGAGGGGTACTAATTGCGGTTAGAAAAACATGTGTTTGCTCAAAATTAACATTATTGCATGACTCCGTTGAACAGGTTTTTATAAGAATTAAATCACTAAATCTAATTATCGGATCTGTGTATTTACCACCACTTTCTCATTTATCGAAATATATTAATCACTGCGAAACAGTTGAACAATTATGGACAGATAATTCTGAAATGAAATTTATAATTTTTGGTGATTATAATTTGCCGCATGTCTCGTGGAATAATGACAACTTAGACGTGTTATGTGATGGCAATCTTACACCATATCAAGAAACAATCTGCGATTATTTCAGTACGCAGCACCTATTTCAAGTAAACTCGTTGCCCAACTCGAGAGAAGTATTTTTGGATTTGTGCTTCAGCCATATTCAAGAAATTAAGTTCAACTACGCGACAGATGGGATAACCGAGTCTGGTATTCATCATTCAGCATATGATGTGTTTGTTCCAATTAATACTAAGATCAATCATCTTCAATCTGGTGACTGGTTTTTCGATTTTAAATGAGTTTTTTGTAAGTGTTGACTGGAATAATGTTTTATGTGCAAGTGATATAAATGTTGCTAGTGATGCTTTTTATAATTTAATTTATGATGCCGTTTCTATATATGTGCCTTTGAAATTTGTCAAATCCAGTAATTACCCAATATGGTTTAAAAGTGAACTAATTCGGTTTGTAAAACTTAAAAGAAATGCTCACTTTCTATATAAATCTACTGATTTACCTTCTGACTATCGAAATTTTCAACAGCTGCGGTTACAATGTAAAAATTTAAGTAAACGATTATATTCAGAGTATATTCGGAAGCTTGATCATGAACTTGTAATTAATCCAAAAAGGTTTTGGAATTATATAAATAGTAAAAATAATTGTAATAAATACCCTTCCGAAATGTCTTTTAATGGAAAATCATGCTCCAGCGGATATGGATGCGTTAATCTTTTTGCTGACTTTTTTGCTTCTGTCTATAGTGACAATAACGTACATAAAAAATCATATTCGTATAATAGACAAGTTGACTGTTCATCATTTTCATTTGATTTAAAGGACATTCTGGAGGGTATTTCATCATTAAAAGCGTCTTATAATTGTGGACCTGACGCCATTCCCCAACATTTTCTGCAGAATTGTCGATTTACTCTAGCTGTTCCTCTGCATATATTATTTTGCAAGTCAGTTTCTACTGGAACAATCCCCAATGTTTGGAAATATAGTTTTATTACACCGTTATTTAAATCTGGTGCCCGCGACGATATAAATAACTACAGAGGAATAGCTGTCCAGTCTGCAATTCCTAAGTTGCTTGACTATTTAGTATGTAAACAGTTGAAATGGGCATGTAAATAAATTATTATTGATCAACAACACGGGTTTACTCTTGGTAAATCGACTTTAACAAATCTTTTATGTTTTAAATCTTTTTTGGTTAATGCTCTAGAAAGTGGAAGCCAGGTTGATACAGTTTATACTGATTATGCAAAAGCCTTTGATAGAATAAATCATTCAGTACTTATTTCCAAAATCGAAGCACTTGGCTTCGGTATTCAAGTTGTCAATTGGATATCCAGTTTTCTTATAGGTCGTACACAATTGGTTAAAATTAATGAGTATATCTCTAAACCTATTAATGTAACATCTGGGGTCCCGCAGGGTATTCATTGCGGTCCCATTCTATTTCTTCTATTTATTAACGACATTGGTGAAGTAATTAAACATTCAAATTTTCTACTTTTTGCCGATGATTTAAAATTGTTCCATGTAATCAATAATGTTACTCACTGTAATCAATTAAATTATGACCTGCAAGAAGTACAGAAATGGTGTCAAAATAATTATTTTTTTTAAATCTAAAAAAATGTGTTTCAATTTCATTTACCAAGAGTAATTCTCCTTTAAATTTTACATATTTAATTGATAGGGTTCCTTTAAAAAATGTCAATTACGTTTCTGATTTAGATGTCTTGTTTGACACCAAAATTACTTTCAATTTGAATATCAAGAAAATCTGTAATCTGGCGTGTAAGAGACTTGGTTTTATTAGTAGATTTTCTAGAGAATTTTCTCCATTTTGTCAAAAAATGTTATTTTGTTCTTTAGTTTGATACGTTTTAGAATATGCTTCCCCGATATGGTCCCCTTATAATGAGTGCGCAAAAATTCGACTTGATAAAATTAAAAATAAATTTATAAATCTCTTAAAATATCGTTTTGATAATGTATCGTCCAATCTATTATGTGATATTAAACCTTTACGTCATCGTAGAAATGTCATAGATATTTGCGTGCTATTTAAACTAATATCCGGCAATATTAAATGCAATTAATTGTTATGCAGAATTAATTTTCATTACACTAACCGTCATATCTATAGAAATACTGAAGTATTCAGATTAGAGTTCCATCGCACGCAATATGGATTTAATAGTCCCCTTGATAGAATGATGCGTTTTTGTAATTATATTATTAAGAATAATAACTTTAATTTATTTTATGAAAATTATCATACTTTTAAGATTAATTTAAACTTGTTAGATTTAAGTTTTTTGTTATAATTTAATTTGTCTCTACATTTTGTACAAATATATATATATATTTGTATTTACTATGTATAATTGGAGTATTCCGTAATAAATGATTATTATTATTATTATTATTATAATGTTAATAACCAGTCACCTGTTTTACTCTGATCCTTTCTGGGCTCTTTAGAATATTGAAAAACTTGCCATGGGACCATGCTACCGATGACTCCGCTGCACAAAGCTCGTCACTTGGAATGGTGTCAAGCCAGATTGAACTGGGATGTAAAGTCAAACTTCATTTGCTTTAGCGATGAGTCCAGATTCTCCTTAGGGGCCCATGATGGACGTAGACGTGACTGTCGATTTCGCGGTGAAATGCAAAATGTAGAGTTTGCCTTATAACGCAACACAGTCAATACCCCTAGCATCATGGTATGAGGCGCTATATGTATTGGAAGTAGGTCCCTCTTGGTGTTCATTAGGGGTAGTATAACAGCCCAACGGTACATCGCAGAAGTTCTACAACCTGTTGCAATACATTGAGAATATCCCAGACGCCATTTTTCAGCAAGATAACGCCAGGCCGCATACGGTCCGTCAAACTTGTACTTTACAAAAAATTATGCCATAGTGCTTTTAGATGTCATATTGACATACATATCAAAATAGTTCCTTAAAAAAATTTAAAAAATTGGTTCCAGCAAAGGCAAAAATTTAGCCTGAATAGCAAGAATCACCTGCTGATATTCATCGTCAGCTACAGTGAATAATGGGTTGAGTGGAACAACACTGCACTGTGAACTCCTCATTCAAGTCTTAAATTTTAAAGTTATTGTGAGTGTATTTTATTTTGTAACATTTTTTTAGTAAGACTTGTAAAGCAAATAAACTAAACTATGATTATGATTATGATTTTTTGTTCTTTATCATACATGCAAATAAAAAACTAAACTAAACTAATATTGGCATGCAAGATCCCCTGATTTGTCGCCTAGAACATGTATGTAATAGTATTAGAACAACACTTCAGCGATTGCCACAGCCACCAAAGACTTCGAATCTATGTTCAACAGGCCTGGGACCGCTTGCCACAAGAAGACATCAACCACGTAATTCGATCTACTCGCCGAGTTAGAGAGTGCTACAACAACCGCGGCGGGAAAACACTTTATTGAATTTTTGTCACTATTTTTTGTTTAAATAGAAACGTGGACAAACAGCAAAACACCTATTAGAAAAAATGAAAAATCACAATCCAAGGACACCCAAGATGAAACATCAAGACTTCACAAGGCTTAAATCACTGAAACAAAAGGACTGTTTTATCTCAAATCGGATAAAGGTAACGCCATTGTAATTGTTAGAAAATCAGACTACATCGGAGACGTAAATCTGTTATTAGATTCCCGCCCTTACAGTGTACTTAAAAGAAATCCTTTAAAATCTTACATAAAAAACATTAACAACATTTTAAACACTTCAACATTTTTATTCGAAAAAAATCTATTTGGAAATTTAAAGTCAAAAATCCGAAATTACCCAAACTCTATTGTCTGCCAAAAATTCACAAACCTGGAAACAAATACAGGCCCATTGTTTCCAACATAAATTCACCAACGTACAACATTGCAAAATGGCTTGTACAAAAATTCAATCATTTAATAATTAAAAATGACAATTTCGTCAAAAATTCATTTCACCTAACAGAATTATTAAAGGATGTTAAAATAGAACCAGATGAAATGTTAATATCTTTCGACGTAGTTTCGCTTTTTCCGAATATACCAGTTGACGAAAGTATTAAAGCACTTCAGGACATTTTAGAAAATAACAAAATTCCAAAAGACGAAATAGAACAATACATTCAATTAACTAAAATAGTCATGGATTCGAATGCTTCCGAATTTAACAATAAAAGAAATCAATTCCCAGCTTTCCAAGAGTCAGGTATCGCTACGTAGATGATATATTTGCAATTATAAAAAGAGATCAAAATAAATTAGACAATCTGGTTGAAAAATTAAATAATCAATATGAATCAATTAAATTCACAACAGAATCTGAAATTAACAGCACACTACCTTTTCTCGACTTATTAGTTCATAGAATTGGCGATAGATTAGAATTCAATATACATAGAAAACACACACACACACACACCTTCAATTATATTCATTCTGAGTCCAATAGTCCCTGGAAACACAAAATGGCAGCTTTTAATTCCATGGTATACAGAGCCATCAACTTACCACTCTCAAATATAAAGAGAGAAAAAGAATTTAGTTTAATTTTAAATATAGCAAAGTCCCTCAAGTTAATACAAATACAATAATGAAACTAATTAACAAACACTCTAATAAACACAAAATAAAATTAACCACTAGATTAATTCCCAGTAGAGAAAAAACTGAAAAGAAATATTCAAAATTAATTTTTTCACAATCTTCTCAAAAACTAGACAAATTATTTAAGAAATATAATCTTTCTCCAGTGCTGTATATACAACACACAATTAAAAGAGTTGCTAGGCAACACATTTAATAAACAATGCCATACTGAAAAATCTGGCATTTATTCGATTAATTGTAACAACTGGGACAAAATTTATATCGGGCAAACCCAATGAAATTTAGCAACCAGGTTCAAAGAACATATGTATCATGAAAAAAATCAAAATTCTGAAAAATCAGGCGTAGCACACCATACAATAACAACTGGACATAAATTTTCGATAGACAATAGTACAATTTTAAAATCCTCGTCTAGAAAAAATTTAAATATGTTGGAGGCAATGGAGATGAAAAAACACAAAACAAAATTACTTAACTTCGATTTAACCCCCCTAAATAACCCTTTATTAAAATTAATCCCTACAATCATCCCCGACACAAATGTTGCGCCATCCTCATTAGGATTTCCTTAATAATCCCCTTACCAGGTACTACCCGCACTCGTTCTTCTAAGTATATATTACGCCATAATCTTGTAAATTAGTTAGTAAGCTATTGATAATGAGTGCTTTGCACTCGAAATGTATACATATAGCGAATAAAAAATATTTTGTGAAAGGAAGTGTTACCATTATTTCCTGTGTAATTAATTTTTGTTCAACCTGCACCAAATTGTAATCGTCCCTTCTGACACGAAAACTGAACATAAATTTAATACAAAAACCTTTAAAAATTTTTCTTTCTGAGTGTTGCATTACTTTTGAGCTCCAGCGTATATCTTAAATATCATCCACCTTTCGAATATGTTCTTTAATCCTAATTTTGGTACCTTCAATTTTGATTGTATGGGCAAAAATTACTGCACCAACATGTATTTAAAGTAATTCTTAATTAATCATGATTATGCATGACCAAACTTTAACAAATTGTTTTAACTTGATATTCTTCCTCTAAGATAGAGAAAGAAAACATCTTTATTGTAGACAGTATTACTATATATAATTATAATAATTATTATGTTTCTTTGTCCTCTACTTGGCTATCGACCGTATGTCATTTAGCCTGTCTCTATATTTAGTGTCATAGTAATAATATCTCTTTTTCAACTTTAATCATTCTAGTAATTAAATTATTTAACAAAATAAACCATTTCACCATAAAAGTAGTTCTCTTTAAATAATTTTATATTATATTATAACAAACTTGTTGGACTTGGGGTGAAAAGAATCCATATGTATTGTGTCCCGGACAAAATATTAAATGATTGGCTTAAACTATTGAAGTATGACAACAAGAACTACGCGTGCTCTTTAATCAGATGTAAGACACATTTCACAGAACTGGCCGAAACTAACCTTCCTTTCTTTTCCTAAAAAGTTGAAAGTGAAGATTACAGGCTTGTTAGCTTAATGAGACATGCTTACTGCATATATTGCATAGTAGAATCAACATCAAATGCAAAGATGCTCTTGGTCAAGAGCATTTTAGTTTCTGTAAATGTCTCGGCACTATGGAAGTATTATTCTCGATACAAGTGCTCCAACGATGCCGGGAGTTTAAAAGGTGGATGCACATATACTTAATTAACTTCGAGAAAGCTTTTGACTGGTTTAACAGTCTACCACTTACAACGATGCAAAAAATGTAGCTACATGATAGGACATCAGATTAATAGCAAATTTATAAATAAACTAATCAGCTTATATCAGTGCAGACAACAACACTGCTAAAATAATTAATATCAAACGAGGCATATAGCAAGGCTATGTGCTCTCCCTTGCACTATTTAATATGTGTTCAGAAAACATTTAAAAAAAGCCATAGAAAACAAAAACATAATTAATAATATCCGCTTCGTATACGATACTTCCATCTTAGCAGAATCAGCTTATGGACCTTAAGAACTAGTAGAGAAAATAAATAAATGTCTGTAAAGATAGTTATTACCAAAATGGACTCAGGCTCAACAGTTTTGAGATTAAATGGGAATCTTATACGAAGTGTGTAAAAATATGTGGGATACTCAATCACGGAATCGCTAAATCTCACAGACGAGATAAGCCAGATCAGCAATTACAAAAATTAAAGCGCTAATTAAGAATTGTCTTACAACTAGGCTGTTACACCTGGGCGGTGCTTCCCTACGGTTGTGAAACTCATCACTAGAGTCATTAATAAAATTGAAGTGTATAAAATTTATCGAAGGATGCTTAAAATACTGGACAATCAGAAGCCGCAACGAAGAAGTTACCACAGAATTGACCACAGTAGACTAATATTAAAGACAGTCAACCGCCAAAAACTGAATACTCTGTACTCTTATGCAGAGAACCTAGGTAATAATTCCTACGCCTGATTCTAGGAAGGAAAAAGGAGAGGACGCAAAAAACTGCCGTGGTCACGGAATCTACGAAAATGAATTTGTATGATGATTTTCACGCGGTCCAGGATCGAGAGAGGTTTAGAACAATCACAAACATGGCAGACGCCAATGTTCCCTACGAAGTATGGCACTTCAAGAAAAAGAAGAAAGATAATAATAAAATGAGTAATTAATAAGGAATACCACATTTGGGTAAAAGGCATAATAATATGATGGTCACAATATTGAATCAAGTACGTGTTAGCATATCACTAAACAAAAATTATGCTCCTAATTTTTAATCAAATTTATTGTCCAATTCCGCTATGATTTGTGAACAATGTTTGAGCCAGTGATATTTCTTGAAGGTAAGGAGTCGAAAATGCTCCCTTTTGCATTATTATAGTCTGAAATATGAATCCAGCGAATTAAAACTAAATGCCATTTTCAAATCAAATTTAACTTTTCAACGCCATAGCTTTTAGGGATATGTAGTTGAGCGGAAATGATAAATTTTTATTTTTATTCTATTACATTTTTAGGGCATTATAAGAGTAACGAGAAATTTATATACGCATTTTAAATTATAATGAAATGAATTATTTAGAGAAATTAGTATGGTGTCATATTAGAGTTTTTTCAAGAGAACCCCTTCTTCCAGTACACAAAGTTTTACCAAAAGATTTTAATTTCTACGACAAATTTTAAAAGTATGGGTTGTCAGTTTAGCGATTTTTCAGATAAAACGCCCACTGAAAGACACACTCATACATACAGAGAAAGACACTTTTAAAGAATGGTGGAATAGAGTCAGTATACCTTACAACATAAATGTGGCTGTCTTTAAAAAAAACAAGATGTTCTACTGTTTCAGGCTTATTCGTATACACCCTTTCCTTCACATAGCCCCAAAGAAAACATCGTCGTTTGATTGCTCCTACTTGGTGGCCAATGTTGATCGCCAAATTAAGAAATGACTCGATCTGGAAACTTGGTCTGCAGTAACACCATTGTTTTACGTACAGAGTGGCAGGTCGAACCATCTTGTGGGAAAAACATTTCCCCCACATCAATTACATCCAATTTGGGCTACCAAAAACTCCGTTAACATTTCGAAATACCGCACACTATTAACTTTTAGCGCATTTCCAGCCGCATTTTCAAAGAAATACGGCCCAATCACTCCGTCAGGCCAAAATGCGCACCAAACAGTTACTCGCAGTTAATGCATTGATTTTTCGAGTATCACACGAGGATTTTCAACATCCCAAATCTGACAGTTTTGCTTATTTAAGTATCCGTCTAGTTGAAAATGTGCCTCATCTGAAAAATGATTTTCTTTAAAAAATCCGAATTAATTTGATAGAAGTGTGTAATCCTTGATCACGATGCCGAATGGAAGTTCTTGAATTCTCAGGCACAGATTCCCTTTCTGTGGCTATATTTTCGAGTGGCCGGCAAGGACGAGGACATACAATGGTTTTCCGATCCATCAGCGTTTATTTTAATTTAATCTCATTTTTTTTAATTAAACGATTCATTTGGCGCATTATTGCGACCGAAAACTTGGCGTAATGGGCGAACTGTTTTCGCAAAACTTTCACCATTTTTTATAATTAAACGTATTTGTTTGAATACTTCTTCATATTCTTAAATCGCGTGGTTGTACGAGACAACTGTCATAAAAATTCCCCGTACAACTCCTACTAACAAAATGGCGGCTAATTAAAATCCGGCGCTCTTTTTGGGACACCCTTTATATATTAAACATATATTTCCGTTCGAATTTCAAATTGGAAAAAAAAAGCAATCATAATAGATTTCCTTACTTCATAAAAGGAACATACAAAGTAAAAAAAGTTGTTACATTATTAAAAATACTGCATTTTATAAGTATAATAATAGGTTCTGTTAAATACCACATTGGGAATCTCTCTATTATTTACTTATTTTATTCATTTATTATAGTAATATTAAACAAATGCTTTGCATTATAACATTAAAATGAGATTTTTATTTATACATTTTACAAAGCATAAATTATAGTACAGTATATATACTTTTCAGATGACTAATGACTAAGTTAATTAAAAAAAATGAGATTAGATTAAAGATCGCGTTACATAAATGGCACTCTATAGGTAACGAGGACATGTTTTTACGATAATATGGGCCTATGCATACATCGTTTACAGTAATTAACGTACAGGTAATATTATTTTCAATGTAGAAATGTGTTTTATGTTTTAAATTGCATTTTCGACATTGACAGTGTTTTCAGTATTCCATACTATGGCCTCTGGAAGAATAATTAAGTTTTAATGATTTTGTCGTTAATTCGATTTTCAAGGAGTTTGCTTTAGGGTTTTCTAGAAAGATACATAAATTCTTATTTCAAATTTGTACCATTATATGCACAGAGTTTGTATAATAAGCAAAACATGCAGATCGTGCAAATGTTCTAATTGTTACATAGTGTGCAGTGTGTAATTGGTATGTTATTAAATTTTAAATTATTTATTGGCATATTAAATGGAGTCTGGTTATTTTTTGTGAATTAAAAAAATCAATTAACATTCTACAAATGTAAATATATTTTTTTTATCGAAAAATATTAGTGCCCTTGGTATGTAGCATAGAGTTGGGATATTTATTTGAATATTTTCCGTGTTAAAATAAGTTTGCTAGCTGTCATACCATATATTGATACTTCTGGTTTTAGAAAAAAATTAATGTAAGCATACATTGTTAGTTAATTTATATAATATTAATTTACTTTTCTATTTTGTAGAATCAGATTTAAGGGCTTGAAGGAAGAGCAAGGAGTAGTTTCGGTATTTGGTAATATCAAATATGAAAATGATTCAAGTCCATTTGCCCCAATTTTATTGTATCACTCCTATCTTGTAATTGGGACTGGTTTTCCGTGGGTATTATTATTATTATTATTATTAATGTCGAAATAAGTTTGAGATATTTTTCTCAATATTACACAATTTAAAAAATTAGCATACAATAGTTTTAACTTCAATTATATTTATTTACAAAACTACGATTTTTTACGATTCGATGTACCTGTTATGTAAATTAAGCCTTTGCTACACTCATGTCACAATCCACATTTCTATAATTCATTAAGAATTGCGTTCCCGTTATTAAGTGGGCGTATACCAATTACCACTTACTGTAGGTTGCAACAGTGACAACTGAGGTTAAATTAAAATGTAGAAAATAACGAACGTATTCTAGTAATTAAAGGTCTTTAAAGAGCTATTATAACACAAAATGCACTCGAGATGACCATCTGTACCGAAAAGCACAATCATATTCCAATAGGGAAAGAAAGGAGCCTTCGCTTCTTTCCGTATATTCGTTCCTCGTGGACTTGAAATACTGATAAATGTTTACCACTGATCACTTCCTAATATATCAATGTCGAGCATTAAAACGTATAAATATTAAACGGCGTTGCTCATTATCGCACTACTTGTGTAACCAGTGCAGTTCTAACAACATTCAGCAGAATGTGTAAAATTATTTTTGTGCTGTTTATGTTAACGGTGGTTGGTGTTCATTCCAAGTATGAATTTGATGATTTTGAATATCCGTACTTACATCATTTCTCGGATTCACTGCATAGTGCTGTCCCCCCAGCAAGAGGGCCAGTCCATACCCAAAGTGCTGGAATAGATATGCCTGTCGTAATGATGATGGTCATGGATCAGCATGGAAAAATTCAAAAGGTGCCTATTAGAACCGTGGGATGTTGTTGAATGATATCGAGGACAAGACAAGGGCGGAATAAAAATCTACCAATTGGATTAGTTATGCGGAAGTAAATGTGATATTTATTTGAATTATTTAATTAATGTGTTTGTTGTAAAATATATTTATTATTTATTGTAATATATACTTATAAATTACTTTAATTATATAAAGTACATCTTTTAATACATTTTTATCACATTATCATAATTAATGTGATCTTATTTTTTATTATGTTAAGGTAGGTATCTCAATTTTTAATCACTCTAAAATTGATTACAATAGGCATGAAAATAAATGATTCGAGAAAACTGTGCAAATGGGCACAATGTGTTTTATTAATTTTTATATATTTTCTTTATATAACAGATTGTTAGAATGACATATATGACTAATAAAGTGCTGATGGAGTATTTTAATAATAATTATATCTATAATATTGAGAATTATAAATTGATAATAAATAGTAAAGACTGAATAATTCACGATTGAAGCCTCAATGCCCAATTATAATAGTTAACGATTTTAGAGTTGCGCGACCCAAAGAAAGGCACATATTGATGAAACTTAAAAGGTAAGTTGGGAGAGCAAAAAAAAACATTTGTCGTAGGTAACACTTTTGTGCAAAATATTTCCGCATTAGAAACATATGGTACATTTCTATAAAACAATTTTTATAATCTTATTTTTTATTTATATATATATAAATATCTTGGAGGAAATACATATGAATTTAATTTATTTTAACTACTATCAGTTATATATAACAAAAAATATTTACTATATAATTACATATTTGTCATATTCGTCAAATGGCTATCGACCATAGGCCTTTCCGCCTGTTTTTATTTATTTTATTATTATCATTGTTTGAGAGGTCATGATTGCTAACAGTCATTGTGAAAGCCTTCTCTTAATATTGGCAATAATTGAAGCGTCGTTGAGAAATAGAATGATGAAAACAATTCGTTAAGTGTTTTGAAAAAAAAATTACGTTTAGGGATGATGTTTTTGTTTCTGGATTTGCAATGCAAATTTAGGATTTGGATAAGGGTGGGATTTAGTTAGAATTTTTGTTTGGCATTAGGATAGTCCTTTTTGAATGGGGATTACCTTTGTAGAATAATACAGGAATTAATCGTCAAAAATAATGGAATTTAAACCGCAGCACATAAATTCCGCTACTGTATACGGTTCAATTTGTCGTAAGATTAATTTCAGTTCTAAGAAATATTGGTAATTTGTTGTAAAATCGCAAGCACGAGTAATGAACACCCCTCTCAGTCAGTGTAAATTTATGCTTGGGATACACAAACCTACACTTGTGCCTCGTTGCGTAAAAATGTTCATTAATGTCTGATTTAAAATAATAATTATATTTCCTGACAAAAGTCAGACATTCCAGGATATATATACCAATAGCCGTTAATAGACCATTATTTTTAAATAGTGTCCTGCAAGAATCATACGGACTTAAACCTAACATGGTTCTCAGCGCACGTTTTTTGCAGACTAATATGTTGTTCAAATGCGTGGAGCTATCCCAGAAAACTATACCATAGCGGACTAACGATAGAAAATTTGAACTATACACCAATTTTAATATATAAAAGGATACATTTGATTTTATTTTCAACATATAGCAAACTGTACACAAACGCGAAGACACATATTCGATATGTTTTTTCCATTTTAATTTATTGTCGATAAATATTCCCAGAAATTTTGTGTCATCTGTTATATCAACACTAGTGTTACTGATAGCCATTTGCTGAGGATGGTATGTAGCCTCAGATTTTTTAAAGATAATATAGTTTGTCTTACTCTCGTTTAAAAATAGTTGGTTGTTATCAAGCCAAGTTTTGATCATATTCAATAAAAAACTGATGTTATTCTCTAGATCTGAGATATTCTTAGATCGTACAAAAATGTTTGTATCATCGGCGTAGTTGACGATATTATATTTTTCATTGTCAATTGTTTTAAACATATCAATTATGTATAAATTAAAAAGGAATGGACCCAAGACACTCCCTTGAGGCTCCCCCAGGACTATGTCCAAAGCATTCGACAGATATGTAGTACTTCCAGATACCACTTCTACTACTTGTTTTCTACCAGTCACATACGTTTTGAACCAATCATATATGCTGCACTTCTAATTTCATAATTATACAGTTTAGAGAGCAGCACACTGTGGTTGATACAGTCGAACGCCTTGGACAAGTCCAAATATATGACACAAGCCATCTCACCAGACTCCATTCCCTCTATAATAAATTGGGTAAAATCGGTGTTGATGTTTTTACCTTCTCTAAAGCCATGCTGATGCTCGGAAATTAGTTTAGATTTTTTGAAAAATGATTTGCATTGCACTGTTACAATGCATTCATTTTAGAGAAAGATGACAGGAGACTGATTGGTCTGAAATTTTCTATTTTCGACAAATCTCCACTTTTGTGAACAGGTTTTTCAATGGCAGTTGACAGTATTTGGGAATACAATAGAACTTATTGAAATATTTATGGGAAAACACAAAGGCTCACATAAATTCTCTGCGAAATCATTGATGACGAACATTGATATTTCGCCAACCCCGTAACTTTTTTTATTTGGCCTGTGTTCGGGATTCGAGGTGATTCACATAAACAATGTAATTGTTCATGACATCCGTTGAATTTTTAAATATTGGGGGATATTACATTTACTATAGTTAAATTATAAATTCCCGAAAATTGTGGAATTTTTTGGGTATATCCACATCTGGTGTGCACGTGAATCGGCACAAAGACGTCGCAGCCTCATTTACATTTTTTACGACTTGTTTAGCCTCGAACCCTCTAACATTCGCTTGCCCGCACACCCCCACTAAAATGGGTACATTTTATTTTTATTTTCCCGTGTGACATTGGAAGACACTTACTTGAACACCGTTGACCAAGAAACACGCTATTTTTGTAAACGTATTAATTTCATTGTATGTAAATATTTTGTCAAGTTCAAATATTAAAGTTTTTAAGTGTTTTGGAAACAATTCTTTTACTTCTACGTTCATTTCAAAAACCACCGGTTGGATCTTAGAACCAGGAGATCTCAACAACCGAACTTTTACATGGTCCAATCGAACCGGATAATTAAAAATCGCGATAATCAAATCGATTCGTAAACGGTCCTTCGAAAAAACATAAAACGCATGTTTCCAACCAAACCCACTCGAGGATTCAGCGACACGAAGTTCAACATCCCGAAAGAGTTTTTCACATCACCATCAACGTGTGCATCATCATCGAGGCGTCTTCAAGCGACACCAGGTCCACATCAAGGAGGCGCTCTCGTACATCATCTTCGGCGGCCGCCTGCAGCACGAGCTCCAGTCAGCACCGTCCAGACGAGCCCGAAAAGTTGATTTTTTATTCAAGTAAGTCCATCCTTTCTTTCCTTTTCCTTTATTACTTAATATCTGTGTTAACGGTTAATCATGACTGATACGTTGAAATCACTCATTACCAAACGCGCAACGTTAAAATCTACTCTTACACGTGCCGACACTTTTTTTAAGCATAATAGTAAAGGCAAAATCTCAGAAAACAAACTCGAAGAACTCGAAACTCGTTATAATAACTTATTAAAATTAATTGATCCTTTTAATTCACTTATGGATGAAATTGTGCAAATCGATGAAGATAATATAACGACTCACCTTGCCGAAAGAGAGTCATTTGAGGATTCATATTATTCTTTAAAATCTAAATATGAACTATTTTGCGAAAATTCAAAAAATGAAATATTGTCAACTTCCGGTGTAAATACTTCTGTTAACACACCGCAATTAAATTCTGCAGCTAATGTTAAATTGCCTACCTTAAATATACCAACCTTTGACGGAGCATATGATAATTGGAACCAATTCGCAGAGATTTTTAAATCGTTAATACATAATAACGACACATTAGACGACATTCAGAAATTTTATTACTTACGTTCTGCCGTAAAAAATGACGCTGCTAGAACGATTAAATCAGTCACAATTTCATCGATAAATTATCAAACTGCTTGGAATTAGCTTGAAGAGAGATTCAATAATAAAAAATTGATTATAATTAAGCATATTCAGGGTTTTGTTGAATTACCTAATATTGAGAATAATTCGCATCAATCGCTTAGGTTTTTCTTAGATTCTCTTCAAAGCAACTTAAGAGCGCTAGAAGCGTTAGGCGAACCTGTTCAAGAATGGGGTAGCTTACTTGTTTAATGAGTAAAAAATTAAATGACCATCTTAAAAGAGATTTTGAATCTCAAAGTGATTCTAACGAAATGCCTACTTTTGCCTCTTTCTTAAAATTTCTAAAAAATAAATGTGATATTCTCGAATCTCTGCACTGCGAAAAATCGAATTATCATGCACAAATGGTAAACAAAGTTCAACATAAACAAACACAAAAATTTAATGTCAATTCGCTTACAACTATCAACGCTCCGTTTGTAATGATGATTCGCATAATATAATTCATGTAACGCATTTATTACATTGTCTGTCGATGATAGATTCAAAAAAGTTAAAAATCTAGGCTTATGTATAAATTGTTTACGAAAAGGCCATTCTAAAAATCAATGCAAGTCTCAATTTGTTTGTAAAAAATGTTTCAATCGTCATCACACCTTATTACATACAAACTCGAACCAAAATGCAGTATCAGAATCACAACCCACAACACTTGTTTCAAATCAAACCACACAAAATTCATTTATGCTTTTAGCAACTGCTTGCGTTAATATTTTTGATCAACATGGAAGAACTCACAATTGCAGAGTTTTACTCGACTCAGGATCGCATGCAAATTTTATAACCAGCAAAATGTGCGATATTTTAAAAATTCATTTAGAGCAAGTTAATGTAAGTGTTGTGGGAGTTCATGGCAATCCAGTTAACGTAATGTACAAAACAAATGCTAAAATTTTGTATTAGACAAAATCACCGAGCGATTGCCAATAATTTCATTTAATCCTGCAAAATTAAAAATACCTAAAAACATAACGCTGGCTGACCCTGCATTTAATAAGAATGGGGAGATCGATATGCTGATAGGGACACAATTATTCTGGAATTTGTTGTGCATCGGACAATTAAAATTAGGCGAAAACATGCCAACTTTACAAAAAACATTGCTCGGATGGATAATCGGGGGCCCAGTATCAATTTATAATAATCCAACCATTATCGCAGCAAATTCCTGTTGTAATTTAGATAAACAAATTAATCAGTTCTGGGAAATAGAACAAAATATTGAATCTCCTCCCCCTCTTACGGCCGAGGAGAGTTATTGTGAAAAAATATTTGCAGAAACCGCTATAAAATCAGATGGAAGGTTTATCGTTAATATACCCCTAAAGGAAAATTTTAAATCGTTAGGTGACACTAGAAAAATTGCCGTTCAAAAATTTCTAAGTATTGAACGTAAGCTTTGTCGAAATTTTGAGTTAAAACAGTCATACTTTAAATTCATGCAAGAGTGCGAACAACTAGGCCATATGAGTCAAATAGCTGAATCAAAAACGGGAAATTATCCAATATGTTATCTTCCCCACCACCCCGTTTTTAAGCAAGATAGAACCACCACAAAATTAAGAGTTGTGTTTGACGGCTCGGCCATTTCAGATTCGGGGATATCTTTAAACTCGATTCAATATGTAGGTCCCACCATTCAGCCTGACCTTTTCTCAATTTCGCTACGATTCCGAAGACATACGTACGTCATTTCTGCCGATATCGCTAAGATGTATCGACAAGTCCTTATAAATCCGGAGCAAAGGTCATTGCAAAGAATTCTATGGAGAGATTCGCCCAATAAACCTCTCAAATGTTACGAGTTAAACACAGTAACATATGGTACAGCAGCGGCGCCATTCCTAGCAATTAGATGTCTTAAGCAATTAGCCAACGAAAATAAAATTTCTAGTCCGCTCGCATCATTGGTCATAGAAAATGATTTCTATGTCGATGATTTGTCAACAGGAGCAAATACAATAGAGGATACTCTCACAATAAAAAATTAAGTTTCGTCAATTCTTAAATCCGCTGGCTTTGTTTTACGTAAATGGTCCTCAAACGATAATTCCATCTTACAAGAATTCTCACATAACTGTGACACTGATCTAATAGACTTAGCTAATACAGATGAAGTAAAAACGTTAGGGCTTATCTGGAATTGTAAAACAGATAACTTTCATTATTTAAATAAAGGGTTTGTTAACACCCGTGTGACAAAACGGATCATCTTATCCAGCATTGCTCAAATTTATGATCCACTTGGTTTGCTATCGCCCATAATAATAGTTTCAAAAATAACTATGCAGCAATTATGGTAGTTGAAATTAAATTGGGACGAATCCATTACCCCGGATTTACATACCAAATGGCTAAATTTTCTAACTGACCTAAAAAACGTAGAAACATTACAATTTTCAAGAAACATGATATGCAATAATCCAAAAGAAATTTAGATTCAAGGCTTCTGTGACGCCTCTGAGGTGGCATATGGAGCATGCTTATATATTAGGTCGATTGACAATAACAATCAAGTTCACACACACTTATTATGTGCAAAATCCAAAGTAGCGCCTCTTCGCAAAACTACTATCCCGCGACTAGAATTGTGCGGCGCGGTTTTATTGGCTAGGTTAACGGAAAAGGTTAAATCTGTATTAAATATTAAATTTGATAGGGAATACATGTGGTGCGATTCCACAATTGCTTTATGTTGGTTAAGGGCTCCACCCAATCGCTGGAAAACATTTATTGCAAACCGTGTCAGTGAGATTCAGGACAAAACCAATATTAACAACTGGCATCACATAGATACCAAATCAAATCCTGCCGATTTAATATCCCGCGGTACAACCACAACTACCTTAGCAAAATCAACACTCTGGAAAAACGGGCCAGAATTTTTAAATAAACAATCTAGCACTTGGAAAATCATTGAAACAAAGCCACCCGTAGACATTCCGGAAATTAAAGGTAATTTACAAATTGTAAATATTGTAATTAATGATTTCAATATTTTTGACAAATATTCCAATTTCTCAATGTTAAGGCGAGTCATTTCTTATTGCCTAAGATTTATTTTTAATATTAGATACTCAGTAAATCGTAGGATTGCCGGTCCATTATCATCAAGCGAACTAAATAATGCGACAAATAAACTTATAAAGATTGCACAGTCGCAAGTTTTTCCTGGCGAAATTAATTCACTATCTAACAATCGGCAAATGTCCTCAAAGAGCACTTGGCTTTCGCTAAGTCCTATTATGGATAATGAGGGTATATTGCATGTAGGAGGCCGCTTGAGGCATAGCAATATTAGTTTTAATCAGATGCATCCCATAATTTTGCCAGCTAAACATACGTTAACGGATTGAATTATTTCTAACTTACACGTCAAAAACGCACATTGTAATCTCGCCTGGTTTATTTTCGTCGTTCGATGTTCGATGTTTACCTTTTTCCTGAATTGTGATTTATTTTTAAATTTGAATTTCTACCTTGTGGTGGAAGTAACGACATCTCAGTTTTACTTTTGTAGGTTGATTGAGTTTCTATTATATTTGATTGTTATTATTTGTTATTTAAGGTTAAAATTTCTCTTTTCATAATATTTATCATTTCAAATAATTCATCGATCCTAGTGTTTGTTTTTGGATCGGAGGTTGGTGGATCTACCGTAGATGTTTCAATAGCTTTGGTTTTGGGAAATTGTACTAAGCAGGAATCACATACCCATTTGAAGTTTTTATTTTCTGGGCATCCAGAGTCAGCCCTTTTTAGTCCACATGATAGGTGTTTACCATCGCTATGAAACACTGTATATGTTTATCACTAACACTTAGCTGAACTTTGCAGGAAATACACGGCTCCTTATATTTCACAGTTTACAATTTCAATGACAATGATAGGAGATCATTTTGTAAATGTGAGTGCATGTTTCTAACTTTATATCTTTATTTTTGTAGGTTAGGACTCTGAAATGTGCCGCCTTTCTCTTGACTTCTTCTTTAAGGGAAGTGGAGTAATTTTTGAATGTTAGTTTGGTATTAAGTATTATTTAGTATTTGCAGATGAGAAAGGGATATACATTTTGTCCATTTGTGTATATTGAGGGAAGTGGTTCTGAAGTCGGTGAATATAAAGGAGTTGAGATTTGTTGGGATTGAGGCAAATAGGCCATTTCGCAAATCAGGTCGGTAACGGTAATGTGTATTAAATATTTCAACGTGTATTAAATATTTTATATTTATTAAATTTCTTAGTATATTAAAGAGCTTCCAAGATTTTTGATAAATACAAAAGGTACCTTTTGCTAAAATACACATTTCAATACATGTCTGTAATTTATTTGCAAACCACTCCGTAGATTCTTTAAGCGCGTTACGATTTAGCTGAAAGCAATAATAAAGATGAGTACCTACTAAGGTGGTATCATCTACATATAAAATAGACTGAACATTATAGACGTTGTTAGGAAATTCATTGATATATAGTATAAATAAAACTGTACCAAGTAAAAATCCTTGAGGTACACCATGTTCTACAAGCCGCTTTCCACTGCTTGATATATCCCGACGAGATATTAGTTTATTAATTTGCAGCTTATATCGCAAAAGCCGTAAGAGAACAATGTAATAATTAATAGATCGTGGTTAACACAATAAAAGGCTCTTGTTAAGTCAAAAAGGGTAACAGCGGTAACCTTCCTTAAATAAGTCTATTATACTATGAGCAAGCTTCAAGATAGCAGTAGTAGTCGAGTGTTATCTTCTAAAAACGATACGATTTGATTATACATTAAACACTCCAGTATTTTAAAGAATACAGAAACAATAGGAATTGGACTACAATCAAAAGGGTTTGTCTAATTTCCTTTTGTACTACAAGTGGACTTTCATTAAGTCAAGAATACAGCTTGATTGTAGACATGTGTTAATTATATGAGTTAAAGAAATTATCATAAACTCTTTCGAACATTTTATAACATAAGGTTTCTAGATTTCAATCCATATATAATATCTCTTACATGTGGCACTGATATTTGTTTTAAGAAAACTTAATGTTTAATTTTTAGGAGGCATAAAAACCACGGGATCGATTGGCTTAGATGGAATAGAGTGAATGATATTTTTTATCGAATTTTGAAAGGCTGGATTGAAGTCATTTGGAGATAAACAAATGAAATCTGCCCTAAGCGATGTATTAGTGCTATTAGATTTTATGATTTTCCACATTGCTTTGTTTTTATTATTCGAGTTGAGAATCATATTATCATTGGACTCACGTTTAGTTTTAATAGGCATTCTGTATAGATGTCTGTACTTAAGATACATATCTTTCAGATTAGAACTTTTTAGATATGTTTGATGTATGATTCTTAAACCAATAAACCTTATTTACTTGGTATGATTTATATTTTATACGTTTTTTCGAGAATGAGTTACAGAAAAAGTTGGATATCAGATTGTGAAAAGTTTTATACTTATTGTTGGGGTCACTAATTTTAAAAATATTAGCCCATTTAGTTAAAGATACACTTTGAGTTAATATAAACCTCCCAGAATTTGTTATTTGCTTAATTAATTAAGAGCATTTACTGTCTCTGAAGAATTCAGAATATATATGAAAACCATTTCCTAAATGATTTAATACGACGGTTGCAATTGTAAATGTTATGTATTTGTCAAAATTAGTGAATGCATTATCCATCGTATTATTTGATAAGTACCTTATTGATTATGTATATGCTAGCGGTTAAGACATCTTAAACGTACACGATTGCGTTCGATATGGAAGCTGTGAGTATGAAAATAGCAGAGTGCAAAATACGAGAAACTGATTGATCGTAGCAGCCTATGAGAAAAGCTGCGCGGTCAAGAAGGTAAACTTCTCGAGAAACATTTCTTGGTTGAATCGACTCAGTCGACTTCCGCTCGGAAATTCTTCAACAGAGCCAAGAAAAAAATTTATTAAGCAGCTCAGGGTATCTAAACAAGAGGCTTGGGAGACCTACTGCGAGGGGGTCAACTACCTGGCCCCAGCCAATATACTTCGGAAGGCCCTATAAAAAGATCATACCAATGCGTTCGGCCTTTTAAAAAGAACAGACAGCAGTCACACTAAGGATTAATAGGAAAGCTTAGATCTACTCCTAGGTACTCACTTCCCGGGATCAAATGGTTAAGATACAGTTGCAGTGATTACTGACTCGGAGGCTCATTGTTTCAATTGAGACAGCCGCTGCTTAGCAAGATAATATTCATGTTAAGCAAAATGACTAACCTCATGTCTTCTAAAGATTATGGAGAAAATAATCGAGCACATAAAGAGTGACTCACTTATAAGAGCACCCGTAAATGCCAAGAAGTTTGCGTTTCATTCGGGCAAATCCACCGTCGATGTTCTACACCACTTCGTCAAAGAAGAAGAGCGAGCAATCCTATACAAAGAACTAGCACTCGGAATATTTGTAGATATAGAGGGGGCCTTTGACAACACTTCATTCTCTGCAATAAAACGAGCGGCTATAAATAAAGGATTATATCTTTCCACGATATGATGGGTGGAGAAAATGCTTCAGAGCCGACTAATAATGGCATCTCTAGCAGGATCCATGCTTTCTATGACTGTAACAAAGGGGTTGTCCTTAGGGGGGGTTTTATCCCTTAAACTATGGTTAATATTGGTGGGCGGACTCCTGGATGAACTGCATGAAAAAGGCTTCATACCCCAAAGGCTACGCATATTATATCACCATAAAAATCAGGGGTAAGTATGAAGACAATCTTACAATTCCATTGCAAATAGCATCAATAACTGCTATGTACAGGAAGAACTAGGTTTTACCCCGAATAAAATATTCATAGTTGGAAGTAGGAAGCTACATTCCCTCGCTGAATTGTATGGAAATATGGAAATAAACATTTCCAACGAAGTAAAATATCTGGATATAATTCTGGATGCCAAACTGGCGTGGAATCAGCATGTCGATAAAATCATAGCCAAGGCAACGACGTCGCTCTGGGCCTGTCGGTAGTTAATAAGAAAAACCTGAGGATTATAGCCTAAAATCACGTATTGGCTGTATATAACGGCGGTGGTACCCATTGTCACCTATGCTACCATTGTGTGGTGGTTAGAGACCCAAAAACTAGACACGCAAAAGGAGCTAAGTAGGCTTCAACGTTTAGCATGTCTAAGCATCACAGGGGCAATGTAAACGACCCCAACCGCGGGAATTGAGGCAGTCATTAGCAATAACTTGTGGCGGGTCTTTGACTAGACCAGGGGAAGAAAACACTGTCGGGGGATTAGATAGGACACTTAATAATACTGCAGTCCACCCGGTCTTCTTGTCCAAACCGATGGACATCATGTCCAGGAGGCTCGAGTTCGAAATACCGTTTAAGGTATCGATTGAGGATCTCAAAACGGCTTTGATGAGAGTCAATAAGTTTGGTCGAGGAATAGCAACCTGGTACACGGATGGTGAATAACTGGAATAGGCATTTATGGCCCTAACCAAAACCACAGGAGGAACATAGTTCTGGGTACGACACCCACGATTCTGTAAGCAACTGACGAAAAACAACTCGTTGACCAAGGGCACGGGGATATTTAAGGCAACGAAGTGGCAGATGAATTCGGAAAAAGAAGTGCAAATGCCACTCCTATAGGACCAGAGCCTTTTTGAGAACTCTCCATGACGAGCAAAAGATAGATGGTGCAAAAATGGGAAGATAATAGAAGGCGCAAGCACCGAAACAATGTACCATGCCTACGACAATTTAAACGACTCATCAAACTCGATCACAGCCCTAAGGTGCTTTAACTCACACGAGACGAGCCAAGAACTTTTACCGGGCTCATGAGAGGCCAATGTGCCCTCCGGTACAATTTGTGGAAAAGAGGAAATAACGGGTGTCCAACAATTATTAAACGTGCATTTAAACAACACTTTAAATGCGCGTTTAGGTTATGTTTTACAATTAAAATGTCAGTTCATTTATTTGGCACATGTAAGAATCGACCTACGTTTTTGAATCCAACGCCACCCGGGACTGCAATAATTGTTGGACACCCGTTACTATGCACTTGTTTCGCGATTGTTCTCAAGCATTTTCTCACTTCGACAGGGGCCGATTATCTCAACATTTGTGTTTTTTTATTATTGGACCTACATGAATATATATATATATATATATATATATATATATATATATATATATATATATATATATAACAAGTAAATGTAAAGGCATTACGTATAACAGTGGTAATATGATTTTATATAATAATATATAAGAACTAGTTTATTTTGTGATATATTTTAAAGTTATAAATAAAATTAATATTAAAATAGTTAATAATACAACGATTCTTTTTTCAGTGTCAATAGCTTAAAATTTGGATCATTACCAAATTAATAAAACAAGAAACAATGGGTAATATACGAAATCAGTCCGTTCGTTTATTAGGGGAATTCCCGGATTTTGCTCAGCTTTTTTTTGGTTCCTTTCCCATCAAAAGTATATCCGTTTTTAATTAAATATATTGTTTTCCCTAAATTGAGTGTAGGGTTTAATTTAGTTTTATAATTGCACCCAGAATTAAGAAAGGTTATCGCATGATTGGTCTATAGATTGAATTACGATTTCTGGTTTTGTTGTCATAAATACCGTTTTTGATAATAAAATTATTTTGATTACTACATATACGGGCTAATTAAAAGAAAATACCAGACAATATAGCGTGATAACTTCAAATTTAAGAGAAAAATACGTATTGAGATCCTGCTGGAAATTCTTAGTAAATAACGAATCACTATTTTTAGCAGAATAAATAATTCACTCATTAAATTTTACGATCTATACTGACATAATATATCGTGATTTAAATTCGATAATATACTTTTATATTATATTTGATCTAACTAATAGTGTGCAAGATGGTAAGTACTTGTTGGATTATTTATATATTCCTCCTCTACTAATTAATAATAAAAAATAAAGTTAATAGACTTGAGTAATTAATTGTAATCATTAAGCCTCAATAATAATTTGCTAGTTATTTTTCTATTTTTATTGTTTTTATATATTTTTTTATTGTAATAAATAATTTTATTTAGAATTAAACATTTTCTAGAACTATTTATATCTACAATAATGCTATCAACAGATTAATTCGAATTGGAAATACACTAAATGTAATTACTACTCGTCCAATTGTTATGCTATTTATATGTACTGTATATCATATTAATTCTTTTGTATTCAATTTATATTTTTCGTACATTCTTATATATATATACAACATCTTTATTAACAAACAAATATACAAATAAACTAAATATAATATGTGTATGATACAATGAATGTTAGTGAGTTAGTTTGTTTGTTAAATTGCTATCGACCAGCGGTCTTTCAGCCCGGAGTTTGTTATTGTCGATATATCACGTCAGTCTGTCTCTGAAGATGATGATGATGATTGATAATGTGATGCGATGAATTCAATTGTAGTGATTGAAGGGGTTTTAAATTTTGGGAACAGGTTAGGATTTCTGCGCAAGCAGTAGAGGGAAAGGATGTCGAAGGGGTTTTTCGAGAATTATAGAAGGCGTTCATTGATGGGGATAACAGAGGTAGAGTCATATAGCAGTTGGTTAGAAGGATTGTGTAAAGGATTGCTGGGATGGCGGATTTTGGTTAGAATTCTTAGGGAGGATCGCTCGCTAATTTGGATATTGTGGATAGAAGGATTGCAGGAGTTGGGAAAAATGACATTACCATAGTCAAGTAGAGGGCGACAAATCATTTTATACATTTTGACGACTGATTTTGTGGATATACCGCTTCCTTTGTAAGTAAGACTTTTAAATGATTTGGCCCTAGTGGTGATTTTTGTTTTGTTTAAGGCTGTGTGCTTTTTAAAATTTACTTTTTGATCTATGGTAATGCCAAGGTATTTTACAGACATAGAGGAGGAAACAATTGTGCGGGAGATGTGAATGTTATATGCAGAATTATTATTACGGTGATAGGGAATTAAAAGCTGGGGTTTATGGGGATTGATTTTAATTCACCATTTAGCAAACCAGTATTGCAGGGAGTCAATTTGCTGCTGGAGGGTTTGAAGAGCTTTAGAAACGGTGGGTGCGTGGGAAATTACGGCTGTATCATCTGCAAATTGGAGGAGATATTTAGAAGGATTGAAGTAAAGAGGATCGGGATTGTAGAAGTCGAAATAGAAGATGTTGTATAGTAGCGGAGATAGAGGGGAGCCTTGGGGTGAACCTTGTACAGGAGAAAAATGAAGGGAGTAAGAGTTGTTGATTTTGACTTTAAGGGATCCGTTTCAAAGGAATTGATTGATAATGAAAATAATATGGGTAGGAATTTTAAGGAGGTAGCATTTATACAACAAACCTTGATGCCAGACAGAGTCGACGGCATTTTGAATATCTAGTAGCAGGACGGCTGATGACTTTCCTTCAGTACATTCTTATTGTTTCTAAAACATATATATATTTTAAATTATATTCTGTTGATGTTTATATATTTATTAACTTCTTCTTCAAAGGAGATTTGCATTATTAAATGGTTTATTACTCTAATACATATTAAATATTATACAAAGGCCTTGAACAAATTTTTTAGTCATTTTATACAATAATTGGTAAAGAATTGACAAACAGTTGTTGTTTGTTTCAATGATTTTTACTTTCCCTATATGAGAAGTATATATAGAGGAAGTATTGTTTTCGTGATTTTTTTTTTGAATTTTTTTTTTGCGGAAATATTCGTTTTGAGGTCCCTTGAGTCCATTGCACTGATTTCTGGAAAAAGAAAACATTGTGTCTGTGTGGGTATGTGTCTGTCTCTCCTCTATATGTGGGCGCTGTATCTCAAAAACGAATCATCATTGAGATGACACTTAAGGTTTTATCGTTAAAAACTGGAACTGAAAAGCTTTTGATAAACGTTCATAAACCGAAATTGGGTGTTTACTTCAGGCCGTTTTTGGTTTTTTTGCAATATTTTTGTTAATATACAAAATATTACAAAACGTTTTAAACAATAGTTAAAGGAATGAGAAGATAAACAAGTTTTATTTAAACATATTTTTCATAAAATTTTTAACTTTCAAGAAAAAAAAAATAAAAGTTGAAAATTTTCACATTTTTTGTCAACTGCTAATAAACTATTGGAGTTACATGAAATTTATATAAAAATAATTGTAGAGAATTAAAAAGTGAATAAATTATTAAGAATAGCCTTTTTGCGTAAACCTCTTAGTTTTCGAGAAAAATATAGAGAAATTACTATGATGGTCACATTACCAATTTTTATATTTACTCGACTAGTTTCGCTTGTTACAGCATAATAAAAAGTAATTATAAAAGGAATCGGCAGTTTTTTTTATATTCAGATAATAAGTGCTTTAAGTATAAAAGACCAGAACTCTTCATTGTCATTAACCCCGATGACAATGAAATGATCAAGCCCTTGGTCATGTATGTGAGTCAGTAGAATGGACTCTAGATGATAATCCGGAAACTCTATGACATTGAAAATCGAATATCCTTAAGCAATTAAATACATTATTAGAAGAGAAAGTAATTGAAAAGAGGTTAAAAATTTTCGAGGAATCTGCAAATGACACTAAACAAGCTAAAAGAGTTGTGCGGTTGTGTGTGAGGAGAATAATACAATGGAAATTTCACATTCTAATCAGACTACGGCTGTACTTTATTCATTTATTAATGTATTCATTTTTACTTTACAATATCCTGTTAAAATATGGTAAACAAATTGAGATACATACATTAAAAAATACAGAAACATGGGATTACTAAAGTCATCAAAAAAATATAAAAGGCCAAATATATTGAATACCGATACGGAAAATGTATTTTGATGTACTAAATCAAATTCCATACTTCACTTATTATTTTATTAATGTTACATGTACATTTCGAGTACTATGTACTATGGTTTGTGATCACTTACAACTACAAACGCGGGTATAAAGACAAATACAGATTATGTATAAATCAAAAAGGTAATTACTGGTAGTCTAAAGCGAAATACTATTTTCGGATCTACTTTACTACTGGGGAATAAAAATACTTAAACAATTACCAATAAAAATTCAATTCCATTAGATAAGGTAGATCAATATAAAAAATTATTCAAACTAATAATGGCATGCAACGCATTCGAATTTAATAAATGTATTTACAAACAGACTTTCTGAACATCCATGGGCAACCCGCTTTCTCTGTTTTTTAGCTTATATTTTTCTAAACATGATGATCTTACGTCCTACCACCTTCTTAGTTACTTTACGTTACGTACAATAACCATTTCTCTCATATATTTATACAGAGCCAAATAATAAACCTAGATGTGCCCACTGAACTAAATTAAACACTGATGTTTCACGACTTTTGTTTTATTATGTAGAGATATTGCTACAATTGTTTGACCACACCGTCTACTTGATGATGCCTCCATGTGTATCTACATATAAAGAAAAACTCCTAAAACATCAGTGTTTTATTAATTTAAGTGCATAATGGAGTTTTGTTGAGTAACAGCCTTATCAATCCAATAGCACTGAACTAATTTTGAATATCTATAACAATATTAAAATAAATAAACGCGTAAAATAATAAAATAACGATTAAAAATATATAAAGACCAATCAAGAAAGGCAATATAACGTATTGAGAACAATTTCGAGAGTTAGAAGGGTTAATTGATAGATCTAACGAAGTATTCAAAGGAATAGAGGACAAAATAGAAAATAAATTATACAAGAAAAAATAACAATAATATTTAGGCGCTGCAAGAAATTTTTTTAAACATTACATATTTTTTTGTAAGATAACGGTGCAGTAGTAAACTACTACAATAAATACAAATTAAGTATACATAATCAGTAAAATAGTCAGGACGTAATAAAGTTTCCCGCAGGGGGTGGTTGACGTGCACAGCCATTTGGGAGTAGCGACCCCACGTACCCGAGCCGTTCATTGCACACACACGCACATTTCACACACACACATACACACACACACACACACACACACAACGACACTGACACCCCGTGATGTTATGCCTGATGGCGGTTCCGCGGGGTGGCATACACACACACACTCATCATACACACGCACACATCACCGACACAGACGACACCCTATACCCCGTGAAGTAATGCAAGTCGGCGGTCCCGCGGGGAGGTGGTTTTTAGTGGGTATACCAGTATATTTCTGGGGACTCCCACACTCAGTCTTTAAAAGATTTTCCACCTCCCGGCCACAAAAAAAAGGACGTAATAAAGTTGCTTTAATGAAACGCCCTGTATATTATTCTATATTTCAATTAATCTCGAAATTCTAAACGAAATTCGTAGAGTACATCATAAAGCTAAACTTGACCGTTTTAGAGATATCGAACATTGAAAATCAATTTTTTTAAATAAATTATACAAAAATAGTTAGCCATCAAGTTACATTTCAAAGGTTTATTTGTTAGTTTGTTCTTATTTTTTAATTTAAATTATCAAGCGATTATATTTACTTTATATTCTGCAATATTTCGTTCTTTTATGTAATGTCCTATTTTTTATTTCTGTTAATAGTATTATCCGTTTTGAAATTACATTATGGACTTGCTCAATCTTCATATATAGTGTCTTTAGGAAGAGAGGAATATCTTCCGAAGAATAATAACAAGAATATATTGAACATATAAATTTGTATGGTTAAAATATACTTCATACCTCCATTTTGTTTTTTAACTTGTAGAATTTCAATAAACTATTTTCAACAACATCACTGCAACATATTCCCTAGACCATTTGCGCAGGAAAACCAGTCCCAATTTCAATCACATTGCTATTCTACTACACCTAAATCCCAGATTATATAATTATTGTCCAAAATGAAATAACAGGTCGTTTTGACATTTACGCAAAAAATATAATTTTTACATAATACCTATTTATGTAACAAATAATCTAGGCGAGCCATTTATGACTGACCCAGTAAAGTAGACGCAAACTATGTGACTATACAAACATAAATATTATTATACAAATTATTATACAAACTATAATATTATAAATAAATATATAATTATATTATAAATTCTTAAATCTGAGAAAAAAATAAAGAGTGACAATTCTTAACTAATAGAGAGACTTAAAAATACAATTCTATAGGTACTTAAATTGTAGATTATAAATATAAATATTGTAGAGATTGCAGGTTTTTAATTTAAAAAAATGTAAATGCTGAATTTATTACTTTATATAATTTAATATTATTTTCAAGCGAATTTATTATTAAGTTTTGTTTATCTAGTTTCCCTTATTTTTAAGAAACTTTTTACTTACAGCAGTAATGTGTATTTAATGTTTTGATTTCTTACTTGATTGGCAATGAAATACATTAGGACAATAAATCTTTATAATGTTAATATATGTTAAAATAGTGTGATTTTGAAATTACTATTTTAAATACTAATTTAAAAAGTTAATTCAGATGCTATTGTAACACATGTAAATATAATTAGTATAATGGCGAACTCGAAGAGAATATATTTTGACATTTCTTCAGCGCTTCCATCACCATATATTTCGTTATATCCTAATTATTGAACAGAGATCACTTTCTAATCTATCAATGTCGGTCATTGCAGTGTATAAATATTAAATCCGGCCAATGACCACAGCAGTCTGCGCCGCTATGATAATAAAACATATAGAGAAATACCACTGAAAATATTACATACCGAAACAGTTTGTTTAGACAGTGTAATTCGAATAGTAATTAACAAAATGTATAAAATTATTATGGTTATGTTTCTACTATCAGTGATTAGTGTTCAAACCCAATTTGATTATGGTGATTATGATTATTCTTTTTACCACCACTTTTCGCCTTCGCTTGATGGTGCGGTTCCAACCACGAGGGAATCGAGTCCTGCTAAAACCCAGCCCGCGGATCAGAATATGAGGAGGATTCCAATAAGAACTGTGGGTTGTTGTTAATTATAAGTTAGAAGTTTTACAATAACTAGTTAAGGAAGGATTGACATATAAATTTAACACATGTAGTATAAAATATATATGTAAATTTTTATAATTGCATACATTTTAAAATAATACAATGTAAAATTATTGTTATTAATTGATGTATAAAAGCCTCATCATTTTGAAATGTATAATTTTTAGACGAAATAACTAAATATGTACTTCAAAAAATTGAGACTACTTTTTTGTAAAGAAATTACTGTTACATTTAAGAAGAGTACATTGGAATGATTTATATTAGCCCAAAAACGTATTATTTGTAAAAAGTGTATTGGTTGACTGATGCAAAATACTGTTAAGAAACTCCCTTGTCAAAAAATTAAAAAAGAAACTTTTAAAACACAAACATATTTTTTTTCCGATCTCAATGTTTTTTTTAGTATTTCAAATATTCTCACCATATGTTTTGCAAACCTGGTCATTTACGAAGAAAATCAACATTATAATCAGTATGAAATTCTATTTTGAGCCTAAAATTAATTTCAAGCTTGAAAGGAAAAAGGTAAGTTATAGTTTAATATACATGTATGCCTAGAAATTAAGATAAATTAATATACATAGCTATACTGAAGAGATCATTATTATTTTTCATAGTTATTGTAACTATTTTGTTCTCTTTATTATAGTTAAATCATCATTAATTCAATATATGATGTGTTTTTGTAGTCTAAGTAAGAGAAATATGGCAGTTTCGTATTTTTTATTAGTTCATTATTTTACAAGCAAGTAATATCAAATATTTTATCAGATAATATAACTACTAATTTATTTAAAGATACAATAAACTTACTAGGTCATTAATTTGTATATTACAAATAGCTTAAAAAAACTGCAATTAATGAAAGCACATTATTTTTACTAATTCTTAATTTTCTATTGACATTAAATGTTCATTTCAAGTACTTTGCATTATTAATAGTACAGGAACAGATATTATATACAAATTTAAAATTAGTCAAAATTATGCCACTTGTAGTTCTGCAAATATTATAATAAACGTTTAATTTCATCATAAATATAAAATATAAAATAATTATATCTACAGACATATATCATCTCACAATCTTTGCTAATAGTAAGATATATATTATAAAGAATATTTTCTTCTCTAAAAGACTACGATTCACGTCTTTATTTCGATCAAAATATAAATATTCTCAGTTTGCTTATATTTCTCTAATTATATAACGAGTCATGGAGAGTATGTACATTTATTTATATTACGCATAACAGTCAAAATATTTAAAAATACGAAAACTTCTGTAAAGATTTTAATTTACGTTAAAAAATTGTAAGTAAATTTGATGTAAAAAAGAAATGAAATTACAGACGCGACACAAACAAATGAACTTGGCAAACAAACAAGTACCAAATATTCCAAATCCTCAGTGAATTCATCACCACATTTTAAATTTAATTTAATTTAAATAAAATTTTAAAAATCAATTTTTTGGGCAAAATTCTCACAATTAAGTGATCGTTAAATATCTATCTTTGGTTTTCTGTTTTTGAACTAAAACATCCTATACTTTTCAGTTTTTAAATGCTACCCCAAAAACGAATTAGGGCTAAAGGCATAAAGGAATCTAATCTGAATTAACCATTCATCTACTCACGACTAAATAATCGAAACCAATACCTTTTCATCTGTATTTGAGGAATCGACTCTCATATTTGACTATCCTAAACTCATTACTGTCAACTAGAGCTTCCAGAAATTTGATTTTGCGATACGGATAGTTCACTATAATGAAAAAGTTAACAGTTATAAAAACCTGGTAAATCATTGGCAAATAACTACCGTCTCTGTGCGGGCCGACTCAACTTTACCTCTAAGAGCATGGTTTTTCTAATTGATACAAACAACTAATCATATTTCTTATATACGAAAGGGGCGGGCATTGTCTTTTTGAAAAATTGGGTCTTCCCACAACTAAAGAAATGTATAAATCTGGGGTTCTATCACTTCATTGACAATATCAAACAAGACCTATTTCCAAAAATATAGCATAAGCCTCAATGTTGTGACGCTAAAACAGCCAAGATTCATTCCCCAACAGAATTGCCGATAGGATTATAAGCCGAAAGTTCTAATTTTACAGTACTCTTTGAAGAGTTACAGGATGACCTTCGAAAACTAGCCATATATAATTAATGGAGAATCGGTTTCTTAGTGCCATAAGTCTTAAACCTCTTCTTTATTCTCCAATTTTTCTCCTGTCACATTCCGGGCCCTCTCTAGTGCATGCCTTATAGTAGCGCATGACGGTGTATTTCGGTTAAGGCGATTACCAATTTCTCTAATCGAAAACCAACCTTCTGTTAACGAGGGACGCAGAAGACGTCCTAGTGATGGACTGGCAAGGAAGTAGCACTGCGGTACTCTTTGGAACTAACACGCGCTGGATGCGGCACAGGGGTCCCTGGCGAGGCTCACCATCGATTAACAGCCGCAGGCTTCGATTAAACAGCTTCCCGCAAGTGCTACTTGCTTGAGCTTCCACGTCACGTCAATGAAGGGGCACCGACTAGCTGTGAAAACAAAATAAAAGAACAGTGGAAAATGTGTATATTAAACATGAGGCCGGAGAAAAAGAAAATATATTACAAAAGAATAGACAGACAGAGTTATATACAATACAGGGTCCTGCAACAGTGCGTCGGGCTTTCCTAGCGCCTTTCTCGTGAGAGATAGAAAAAAATGTTTCGTATAAAAATTTATTGATTTAAAAATCTCTATGCCGTAAAATTATTTTCAAATATACAGGTTCTCTCAATTTTGCGGTATAACAAAAGCAAACATTTTTTTAATGGAACACCCTGTATTTTTTTCATTTTCTAATTTGGATAATATTTTATTACTTGAACCTTTTTTTGGTTTTTAATTTCGATGTGGCATTTCCGAGTTACTTACGTTTTTCTGAAAAAAATGTAAAAAGCGGAGGTTCACAAAAAAAATTCTGATGTTATATTTAAAATTTAAGAAATTTTCTTTTTCCTATGGTTGGTCATAAGTACTGTTTATGTACCAGTGTTAAACATTTTCACTTTTGAGGAACCCTGCCTTTGTATCAGACACGCCATTTTCTAAAATTTCAAATTGTCGTAACTTTTTTAAATGGAATCATATATTTTTTAAATTTAATATTATTCTGCATCTAATTTCCTACAAAAAATATTAAGCATATCCTATACCTAAAAGTGATATTTTTCAAGATATAAAAGAATATATATTTCAAACGGTCCTCGAATGCGAATTTGTTTTTGAATAGATAGCCATGACTGAAAAAAAATGCATCTATTTTTTACTATTATTTAACTGATAATCCGCATGTTATGAGACAAGTTGATCATCGGCATCGAATGTCTGGGGCGGAATTTTTGGAAACCATGAAATGTCAACATTTCTTCGAGGGCCATCTTAGTAGGTCTATGTATTTGTACTTCTTGCAAATTGAATTACCTGGAACGTTAGCTAATATACCCTAACATACAAGAAACAGGGTGTGGTTTTAACAAGACGAAGCACCTGCCCAATTTTCACAAGACGTGAGGGCATTTCATTTTTCCCAACCAGTGGATTGGTAGGAATGGACCCACCAAATGGCCTGCTAGATCTCCGGATCTAACAAAACCTGAGATTTATAAGATTCCATTTAAAAAAAGAGTTACGACAATTTGAAATTTTAGAAAATGGCGTGTCTGATACAAAGGCAGGGTTCCTCAAAAGTGAAAATTTTTAACACTGGTACATAAACAGTACTTATGACCAACCATAGGAAAAAAGAAAATTTCTTAAATTTTAAATATAACATCAGAATTTTTTTGTGAACCTCCGCTTTTTACATTTTTTTCAGAAAAACGTCAATAACTCAGAAATGCCACATCGAAATTAAAATCCAAAAAAAGGTTCAAGTTATAAAATATTATTCAAATTAGAAAATGAATATTATACCGCAAAATTGGGACACCCTGTATATTTGAAAATAATTTTACGGCATAGAGATTTTTAAATCAATAAATTTTTATACGAAACATTTTTTTCTATCTCTCACGAAAAAGGCGCTAGGAAAGCCCGACGCACTGTTGCAGGACCCTGTATATACACGGAGGGCAAGAGGCTTGAATCGGCGAAGCCGACCAGGCTGACTGCCGCTGCTGATGGCAGACGACTGGTAAAGAGCGAAGGTCTGGGCCTCGTTTTATACGGTGATCTGAGGTACCGCGGCTGGAATAGGTAATTATCCTCGTTCGCCGAAAAGGGGCCCGTTCTATTGTTCCGCACGGGCAGCTGCACATTTTGGAAAATTATCTCGTTTGGATTATTTCAATAGCTCATAAAATGGATTAAAATATAATTACGCATTTGTTACGTCGTTACGCCGATAACATTTCGCACAAACCAACGATATGATACGAATTCGTTTAATTGGCGGTAATTTTCATGTTTGCGCAAAAACGATGATAAGCGAAAACAACAAAAAACCAAACAAACTTTTACAAAATATATACTTCAAAAAAACTGAAAAACGTGTCAAATCATTTGATTCATATGAAGAAATTTCAATCAATTGCTGTATTTTAACAGTTAGTATGTGCCAAGTTTGGTCAAAAAATTCCTAACACTTCTTGGTATTGCGATTTCTATGTCACTGTCACGAGTTACATTTTTCCGAAATACCAGATATTAAAGATAGTATTTGAAGGCTTTAGAAAGAAGTTATTGTTTTTTTAATATTTTATTTATAAGTTATGGCTGGTATGTATATTTATTTAAATTGTCCTAAAATTAAAAAATATGAATAGTACTATGAATCTACATCAATGAGTCTTACTAAGATTTTAATTAACGTTGAAAAAAAATGAGTGAATTTGGTGTAAAAATACATATGAAAAAGAATTGAATTTGCAAAGGAATTTCTATCTAAAAATTCCATGTCATTTATTATAATAAAAAAAGCACTTATGAAAGAGCTCAAGTAACAAGTTATAAAATAATGTTTTAGTAAAATTGTATTTGTGTAGCATTTATATCTTTATATAATATGAAAAGCCCTAAAAATAAAAGGCCCATGCAAAAATCATATAAATTTACCCAAAATCTCATTGGTGTATTGATTTGTACAGGCACGCATTTAATTTTACAATTATGTTAAAATAAAAAATATTGAACAATTTATAAAAATAAACTATGCCACGCTTCTTAATAACTCTTTGAAAGCCGTTTTCTATGGGATTTGATTAACGATTGCACTTCTCCCTAAATCCCAAAACATATATTAAAAATATTATCTAAAACATATTAATTTACTTATAAATAAATTACTTTAAACTTATTTGCTCAAATGTTTAACTATTAAAAGGTAGTAATTGATTCAGATTTAATATATAAATAAGAATTATAAACATACTTCTTATTAATAATGGGTTGGTGTACCCCTATTGATCACATACTCCTATACTCTTTGTATTTTGTATTAACGATTCTAGCAGGCGATTAATAATCTCTTGAGGTATTGAATCCCAAATAATCTGCAATTTGTGTGGCAGAGCTTGCGGCGTCTGCAGAGGATGCTGTAAGTTCCTTAGTTTTTTCCCATAATGTTCCTTACATGCTCAATGGATTAGAAATCGGTTTATAAAAACTATTACAACATGTAGACAGGCACTGTCTAGCTAGAAATGTGGGTCTGCTAATTATTAAGAGAATCAAGAGAATGTGGCGTTCTATAACATAAGTTCTAGCACCCCATAATCCCCACAATTTGATAAATAGGACTCATGAATGCCCAAAAAGAATTAGAATTTGTCATTACACATCACTCTATGCGACACTAGGTTCTAGTGCCGTTATAACCTGTATAATTAGACTAGTGTTAATTGTTTACGATGTTGCTGAAAGCTGAAAGTTTTAATTCCGCGGTAAAGTAGACAAAGTTTTTGAATCTCATTTGTTCTTCTTTGATACTCTCCAGTCTACGCCTAATTTCAATTAGCGATTAGCAATTTCTCTAATTAAAAAACCTACTTCGCGCAAACCAATGATATGGCCTTCATAAATCAAACGATAAAAAGCAAAAACAACAAAGAATCGAACCTTACTACGGAAAAATACACAACTGAAATTTGATTAAAGTGATATCTTTTAATAGTTAAACGTTTTTGCCAAGTTTAATTAAAAAATTCTCACCCCTTCTTGGTGTTTATATAAAAATTCAAAGTAATATTAATTAATTAATATTATTATTTATTTATTATATATTTACAACCAACAAAATCAAAATTCCAATAACAGATTGTTACATTCATAAATATCTATCGAAGAGTCCAATTGAACTAATTGATTATAACAGGAAAACATAATTAATAAATTTGTTTTGTGAATAGGTAAACGAAAAAGACGTTCCATTTTTTTATGATAATTAGGAACTAGAAAATTTATTTGCGCAACAATTTCTGGGCAATTAATTAAATTATTTAACACCTTACACAGAAATGATGTGTTTTCCGGCGACTTTCCAGAGTTTGTAAATTGATATGATATTGAATCATTAGAATAGCATCCGTATTTTTTTAGGTTTAACAAAACGTTTTTGAATGGAGTCGGTTAAATTTGAGTATTTATTGTAAAAGGTATTCCAAATATAACACATATATTCGATTCGAGACTGAACATATGAGAAATATAAAACCAATACTGCTTCAATGCCTTGAATATATCTACACTTGCGAAATATAAATCTTAAGAATCGATTAGGAGGAGATACCGTAATTTCGGTTAAATAAAAGTTATTAAAAGTTAATTTAGAATCAAATACAAAACCCAAATCCTTGAACTCAACTATCTTGGCCAACGATTTATTATTTATTTTGTAGTCATGCTCAATAACCACGTTCTTTCTTGTAAATGACATAATTTAACGAATACAAAGAATAGATTATTATTTATAACTTTTTCATGAAATTATCTTTTTTGAAATGATGTATTGTGCTTCTTTATTAACAAATTGAGTTCATATTACTATCATATTGGATAGCAATATTTAGTTATCAATATTTTTAAGGTTTTAACTAAGTTAATACATATTACTATAAATTTATTTATATAAAACATAATAATTATTTAGGTTTTATTTTCAGTAAAATAATAATATATATGAAATTTCATAAAAACACTTCTTGTTTGCCATGATTATTGTCTATTCCTACTTTTATGAAAATTTAAAAGTATGATTTAATGAATGTTGAGAAATTTTTTCTCAAATATTAAATAATTTTGATAGATTAATCATATATTCAGAAAGACCTCTGGTCGATAGCCTTTTGATGAACTAACTCACTAACACATCATCCATTATTCATTATTTAAATGTAAATATGTATAGTTTGTCAATAAAAATGTGTATTATTATTCATATATTCTCGATCCTTTATGTATAAATCTTCAGTGTAGTCTGATAAATAGTTATGGGTTCAGGCGATATGAAGATTGAATATACTCTGAGGTAGAATTTATATACACTGACTTTCATAAAAATTCAACACCTAGAATTTGTTGATGATTTTAATACAGTCATTCAAACGGCGTGGCATACTATCAATCAAATGATCTATAGCTATAGTAGTAGGAGATCGTGTAAGTAATCTAGAAGATGTGTTAGTAAATTACCCAGCCATCCTATACATCTTCAATAGGTGACAAATCAGGTGTAAGTGAAGGACATAAAAATGGACGATATGAACGCAGCCTATAAAACCTTATCTGGCAATTAATAGTTAACATTGACATTCTGGGTCCTACAACTCTCATTTAACAATTTGCAATCGAGTTATTGAAAATCTGTCTCTTGTGGCTAAAAGTATTAAGCGAAGTTCTTCGTGTTATGTAGACGTCCGGGGATGTCCAAATCCAGAGCGACGTTGTTGAACCCTTTCCTTAGACCAACATCTCAATATCGTAGTAACATTTAGGATTTCACGACGAGCAACTTCTCTTAGCGAGAGTTCGGCCTCTCCCATGCCAATAATACGGCCAAGTTCAAAATCAGTTAATTAGGCATTGATAAATGTGTACCTTTTAAATATATTTATAATAATAATAAATCTTATCCTAAATGGATGACTAGAGAATTAATAAAATTAATTCATTTGATTGAAAAAATCGGCCCTTACAAAATATAAACAAAGTGATAAGGATAGTGATTATTGCATATTCTCACAGATTCGTAACGATGCAAATCGCTAAGTGAATCATGCTACAAAAATTATTTATTAGTAATATGCCAAAGACTTGAAAAAAGAAGATGGATACCCTCATGTAATTACCTATGACAATAATAGATGACAATAATAGTGCGGATAACAGATCCGGCGTAGTAAATTTGTTTTCAATTTTTTTTTCTTCAGTGTATACAAGCTTTACAGATACGCCAAATTTTCAATCTATATTTACAACCGGTATTATTCACAATAATGCTTTAACTGTTACTATACAAGATGTATTTAATGCTATTGTTGGTCTGAAATAAAAACACACTTATGGACCGGATCGTATATCCAGATATTTCTTTCAAAAAATGATTTTTTCATTGTGTCTTCCCATTCATAAATTATTCTCTAAATCACTTTTGCTCGGCATTGTTAAATATATATGGAAATGTAGTTATATTACACCGATATATAAGTCGACAGTTTGTTAAAAACTATAGAGGAGTATCAATACAGACAGTGATCCCAAAATTACTTGATAAACTGGTGGCTATTCAACTATAATGGTATTCAAAACAGATGATATGTAATAATTAGCATGGTTTTGTGCAAGGTCGTTAAACTGAGTCAAATTTACTAGAATATAAACATTTTATATCCAATGCGTTTGAGACACGTTGTCAGCTGGACAACATCTACACCGATTTGGCGAAGGCGTTTTGACAGGGTAGATCAGGGTATTTTATTGGCCAAGCTAGAATCGTATGAGTTTTGCAGAAATACAGTTTTATGGATATCATCTTGTCTTAAAGATGGTGTCCAATATGTTTGCATCAAGGATTTTATATCCGATGCGATAAATGTTAAGTCTGGGGTACCACAGGGTTCACAATGTGGGCCTATATTGTTCACACTATTTATTGATGATTTTCAAGATATAATTAAGAACTGCGAATTTCTGCTTTATGCAGATGGTTTAAAGTGATTTAAGATTATCAAAAATGTGTATGATTCTGATGCTATCCAGTCGGATCTGGTAAATTTGAAAGAGTGGTGCAATATTAACCGTCTATCACTTAATGTTGATAAATGTTTTGTTATGTCTTCCACCAGAAGTAGAATTCCAATTAACTTCTTATACAACATAGAGTCTTCGATCCTGAATAGAGTTGAAACAATTAAATATTTGGGTGTAACTTTTGACACAAAACTCACCTTTAATGCACTCATTTCTTATATATGCAGATAAGCTGTACAAATTTGGGGCTTTGTGTGGCATATAAGCAAACATGTGGATAACGATTGTCTGAGAACATTATATTGTGCACTTGTTCGATGCCACCTAGAATATGCATCAACGGTTTGGACGCTATTTACTACTGTTAACATTGACTGCTTGGAAACAAGTTCAGATAAAATTTCTAAGATGCATGGAGTTCAAGAACGCTATACAACATGTACCAAGCGAATATTTTAAAATTCTGGACAGATTTAATTTATCAGCATTATTGTCTAGAAGAATACGGATGGATTTATGCGTAGTTTATGGGCTCCTTAATGATTCTTTAAAATCTCCGAATCTGTTGCAGCAGCTTTTACTACATATCCCTGCCAGAATAACTCGTTCGACACTACTTCTGGAATGAACAACTCACATTATGAATTTAACAAATATGTATTGTAAATATTAATGGTTTAATATGTTTGAGAATTCATATTTTTCGTTCAATCAAAAATTAACTAGATGCTAGTTTTCGTCTTAGTCTTTTGGTTGTTTGCCTGTTCTCCATTCCCAAATTCATTATGTTTCTGTTTGTGTATACATAGTAGTAAAGGTATTTTAAATTTTAATAAAAGTCAGGATATTAAGATAATTGAGTTATTCTAGATCATCTTTTGCCAATTATATTACAACCTGCAAAAATAAGCAAATACAGCATTTAGTATCTTTTACAAAATCTTAAAATATAATTTCAGAATATTAAAAATTGTGTTTTTAACAATATATTTTAAATATAGATGGTAGTAGCGACTGTTACAAAACATATTATTTATTAGTTTTTATTAATTATGAATCACCTGTTTTTACTGTAAAATAATATTAGCTTCTTATATTTCTCCAATGTAATTTAAATCGTCATAAAAATTTAACCCTAAGATGTTTTCTTTGAAGCACTAAATATGTAGCCTGGAAAGTTTTATAGGAATAAGGAAATACTAACAAACGTAAATATTCATATTCATATTGACGATGTTTTTTTTTAAAGATTTTTTGATTATTATAAACTGATATTGCAAATCTTTAAATGTGTTAAAAAGTTGACAATATAAACCACAAGAGTGAACAGTAAAATAACATTCAATAAATACAATGAATAATCGAAAGTTTATTTAGAAAAAAAAATTGAAAACTTCCATGGTTTATAAATGTTGTTTTTTTTTCTTAAATTAAACATTATTCAGTCTTTAGGAATATGTTACTAAACAAAATATGAAATTATAATTTATTATAATAATCAGATTTAATATAAGTAAACATTAAATTATTCATACTTCCATGCTAAAGTTAAAAGTTCGTTTTACTAGATAGAATGGAGGTTCCGGCATTTATTGGTTGAAACCGAATAGCTATGGCCTTCTAAAATGGTATTGGAATTGCCAAACTAAAAATTATATCTGCCCATCGTTTGATACTTAGTTGAAGTATCTTTGGCCATATAGTATGTTAAATATTGCAGAAATAGCGTTATATATACAAGAAATATATTAACTGATTAAATCTAAAAAATCTAACATAATAATAATAATAATAATATCTTTATTTACGGTATATCATCATTTGTAAGAAAATAACAAGGTATAGTAAAAAAATATAATTCCATAGCCTGAATTTAAACAAAAATAAAAACAATTTTGTAATATACTTTTAAATAACTACTTTTGTATGGCGGCTTTTTCCGGACCAATTGTAGAAAATTTTTGATTCCACGACCAAGTTAAATAAAAGTATGCCTACTGATAAAAGTGAATTGTGAGTAGAAACAAATCGTGATCAGCCATTATGATGCAATATCCTATAGACTCCTTTAAGATTTAAACCTATTTCAAAGCTGGCTTGCAATTGAGGCTCGATTTCTAAAGGCTAATTGTAAGAGAAAATAATCATATCTTGTGATTTTATATGCTGGCTGGCCTTTCCTCATAATGTTTTTAGGAACATTTTTGTTAATTTACTCTTCCCTGTCAAAAGTATATAGAATCTATTTTGGACAGCATCAACGTTGCGCAGTTAAAGACAGGGAAACGAAGTTTTACTTTGGAGGATTTAGTCTCCGTCTAAACCGTCAGTCAAGATATTATTATAAAGATATATCTATTATCTGAGCGTCGCAATAGTTCCCTATTTGGATGGATAACCACCGACCAATCATGGGGAACTAGCAACATTGTTATAATTGTCGCTATTGGTAGTTTTGATTTGTCGTGATGGTACCTTCATGGTAATATTTTGACATTTTATGTTTACAAGCGACAATTATAACAATGTTGATAGTTCCCCATGATTTGTTGGGGGTTATCCATCCAAATAGGGAACTAGTGCAATGCTCAGATTTTAAATTCTATAACTCCTTCCAGTGGCCGGCCAATATTCAATTGTCAATCGCTCTCCACATCTCAGATTTGGTCAGATTAAGGTGCTCTTCTATTCTTGATTAAAATAATAAAAAACTTCATTATTATACGCCAAAGACCAAGATATCAAAACAATAAATTTAGCTAAGAAAAAGTGCGGTTCTGCATCCATACTACCTTACGCTTTTTCCTTCGACTTCTTTCAATTTCCAAGCATAAAAACGTGGTTCTCGGGAAAAAAATCAACTCAAAAGAAGAGGTTATCTTTAAAAACAGTTCTATAGTTGTATCTTCATTTCTAAAACCGCTACTAATTGATAGAATGTATAAAGAGCAAAATGTATATCCTTATGCAGGATCTATGGGCATGAAATGACAAAGGATAATTTAGAAAACAATAACAATAACTTTAAAAAATGCAACAATCTAGGACGCCAAAAGATAATTGAATAAATCTGCCTATAAATTAGAATGTGATACACCAAATGAAGGAATACTACTACAAGGGATTTATTATCTAAAATGTTTACAAATTATCTTAAATATGCCATATTTGTACGTAATACTGATTAGTCAAAAAATATGATATAATTATGTTATGGAACAATAGAAGTTGTTGAAAATTGGCTAGGTGGTCTTTTAATACGCATAAGGAACATGCTGATTACTCATGTTCATTATGGATATTCGAAGTGTGGGCAGAATTCGGCCTTAAGTTTTAGTGGAAATTCAAAGTTTTAAAAGTAATTAAATTTGAAAAACTACAAACACTTATTCCCTTGCATATAACCCATTTACACATTTTATTAATTTACATAAACATAACATAAAGAAACTAGTTATTTATTTATTTCTATAAAAAAAATTCAAGTGGATGCAAAACCTTAAGAAATACTTTTTTTTCAATTTTATAACCGAATTATGTATTAAATTACAATAAACGCCAATAATTTACTTGGCCTATTACGTATTCATAATTTATTTTACCATTAAAGAATAAAAATCAAGCTTAAAAAATGTGAAAGAAACGTCGACAGACAAAGCAATAGTGCCAAACCGGGGATTGCGAGATGTAACCGTTTTCCTAGTGACCCAATTAGATTTATGACCGTTGCCTTTCGCTATTGTGGTAATAAGGCCACAACCGAAAAATATATTTAAAAGCTTATAATGCTAAATCAATCGAGAATCATTGATTAACTAACGTAATTTTTAATTGAAATATAATATTAAAAGAAAAAAAGGCCAATCTCAAAAACTCTGAAGTTGATTTTACTAACCACAATAATTATTTATTTCCACTTTCTGTAATCACTAATAATAAAAATGTAATCTTAGTATTGAGTAAGTAAGACTCAATGTTGTATATTTAAGAAATAATTTCGTATTTTTAATTTATTAATGGGTAATTTTTATTTCCTTTTAAGTTTATTTTACTTAGTTTTAAAAATATCAAGCCAATTTTATTTCCAACATAATTAGTACACATCTCCATAAATGTCATGTTTCAAGATCAAATTTAAATGATAAACTTTTATTTACGTCCTTAACACAAATAAAATACTGTAATTTAATTTATCACTTTCCGCATTTAGTGCATTTATTAGATTGGAAATTATAAAATCAATAAGCGTTACGCGTACGCATACCGAATAAGCATTAATTAACATCTTTACCGAGAACCAAGGCTATTTTAATTTATAGAGCTGAGAAGACATTCAATACAGGAAAATTTGTTTCTAGATTAATTTATTCTTTGCTTATAATAACTGAAGATACATATTCTGTAATATAATTTGGTAGTATATAGTGTATTAGATATAAAAATTACGATATTCTGTTAAAAAGTGAAATTTAAAAAAATACATTAATATAATGACGCACGTATCCAAACTTTGATGGTGATATTTTGACATATAACAGAAAAATTCTACGAAAATATTTTGTAAATATTATAGGTAATTTATAATTTAAGTATCATTAACAACTACAGTCGCCTTTGCGTGGGAATGAATTTAAAAATTTAAAATAAGATGATAAAAGTGATAAAGCACATATAATGAAAAAAATCATAATTATTATCAAAAATTTCTTTGATTCCAAGTCTAAGCGCGTTTGGTCTAATTAATAAAAAAAAAGTTGGCAAATTTCTTTGTTATATTTTTAACTTTGTAAATGGAGGCTTCTTTAAGCCTATGACAAAACTGCTTCGAATTTGTCCTACGTAAAGGTTTTCATATTCATTACATGCCATTGAATAAATGATAACTCTTTAATACGACACTTTTTTGGAATTGGTTTCCTAAAATAGTCAAATGAATTGTTGATTTTTACTTATTTTAAACAAATGAAACAAAAACAAGCGTTTTAATCAAGAATCTAATTACACAAAAATGCTTCATTGCGGGTTAATAGAAATTAATTTATCCTATAAAAAGTTAATTTAAATTAATTTAATAGTTGAGTAATAATATTAGTGATTTTGTCAGATTAAATGAGCTTACTATTTTTACTACCTTTTGGTATTAGTAGCGTAAGGATGATCATTGTCGTGATGATGATGAATTATTAATGTTTTATTAATTTGAAATTGGTTTTAATTTTTAGATTTTGTGTTATTAATTTTGTTAAAAGTAAAACTAGAGCAATTCCAACTTAATCAGGTATACGGTTATAGTGTCAACGCTCTATTTGGTATTTAAGCGTTGTGTTTGTTAATGACAAAAATATACAAGACACCAGGCGCCTGTCTCCTTATCGTCACGTACCAGATTAGAAGACGCTGACTGGACACGCTGGATCCTATATGCTGCATAATAATGCGGTTCCCTGCATCATTAAGTAGCAGATATTATTATTAATTGTTATTACTCGTTCGTTGCCGTTAGTTGAATTTATTATTTATTATAGTATGTAATAATAATAATAATAATAATAATAATAATAATAATAATAATAATAATTGTTTATTTCTCGACAGATTATACATCCAATAAGGGAGAAATATAAATAAAATTAGAGTTAACTAAATATTGAAAAACTATAATTAATAACATAATAAAATGGAATGTAAATAATATGTACGCCGCCAATATTTATTATTTAATTGAACCAAAGATAAACTTCTTAATTTCAGAAGGGGTAGTATTAAATATGTCAATATTAGAAAACTCATTATATAGCCTGGTCATCCGAACCAAAGGAGAATAATACAAAATATTAGTTTTTGCGGTTGAATAAACAAAAGAGCTGATGCATCTGGAATTCAGCCTTGGAACGTGAAATAATGATGATAAAGTTCTTCAAGACTCCAATGATGGTATATCGAATTCCAAAAGCAATAACTCATGATTGTAATTTTGGACAGGATATACTTTATATTTTTTAAAGTATAACAATTTTAGAAATTTGCGCTGGATGGTTTCAATTTGTTGTATATAACGTGAAAGAAATGGAGACCATATAATCGAGCAATATTCAAGTTTCGATCTGACAAATGCGAAATACAAACATTTTAAAGCAAAAATATCGTTGAAATCAGTGGAGTTCCGTATAATGAATCCCAACATTTTATAACTGGAGCTGCATATTTCGTTGTTATGTGCTTGAAATGTTAATTTGCTGTCAAGCAAAACACCCAGATCTTTAATAATATTGCAGTTCGAAAGTTGATGATTGCCGATAAAATAATTACAATTAATAGGATTGTCCTTTCTATTGAAACTAATAAAATTACATTTATTTATGTTTAAATCCAAGGCATTATTTACACACCATTCCTCAATTCTTTGTAGGTCTTGCATTAAAACTAAACAGTCGTCATACGAATTAATTTCACGATACAATTTTATGTCATCCGCATAAAGTAATACATTAGAGTTCAAAGTACATACAATATCATTTATAAAACATATAAATATTAAAGGACCAAGATTTGACCCTTGCGGTACACCTCTTGTAGCAATAAATTCGGGTGATTTGAAACCATTATAATCCTATTACTAAGGTATGATTTTATAAGAGAACACAACATTGGCGAGAAACCAGCATTAGAAATCTTCTCTATTATAATGTTATGATTAATGCTATCGAACGCTTTTTTAAAATCTAAATAAATCGCATCCACCTGTCCACGTCTATCCATGCTGGTAAGGCGTAATACTATTCGAGACATGATAATAAAATTTAATAGACATAATACTTTCAAATAGCTTGGCAAAATTATTTATTATCGCGATTGGTCTGTAGTTACTAACACAACTTTTATCACCTGATTTAAAAATTGGACTAATCCGAGCAACTTTCCAAACATCAGGAAATGAGGCAGTTTTTAAACTTAAATTGAAAATATGTTTTAAAGGTGTAACAAAAGAAGCTATACAATCTTTTACAATAATAGAAGGTATTCTATCTGGGCCACAAATGAAAGTAGATTTTAATTTTTTAGCGGCTAATATTATATCATCATCAGATAAATAATTAATATGTAAAGTTGTGTTAGAACTCGTAGTTATAGTCGGGTTAAAATTGAAATTTGAAGCTGGTTTATACACACTCTTGAAAAATTTTGCAAATCTATTAACAATTTCCTGCTCAGTGTCAATAATAATATTACCGCTTTTCATAATACCGGGAATTCGGGAGGATGACCGTTTTTTATTAACAAAAGACCAGAACTTTTTGGGGTCCTGTTTTATAAATGATTCTTGTTGTAGAATATAAGAATGATGATCTTTGTTAATTTCCACTTTTACAATACGTCGTATTTCTCTGATTTTGCGAGTGTAGAAATTGAGTTTGCACCGTTTTTGTAATTTTAAATATCTCGACTTAACACGAATGAGTCTCTTAGTATTTTGAGAAAACCATGATGGAAATTTAGGCTTTTCTTGATGTTTAATAATGGGGACACTTTTCTTGAATATATAATGCAGTTTGGAATACAATAGTGAAACAGCTATAGTAGGGTCTTTAGAGGATATAATATCATCCCAACAACACTCCAATATGTCGTGATATAATACAGACAAATTGGCTCGTTTAAAAGTAAATTGTAATTTAATTGGTTTGGTCCTAAATATGGGCAAATTAATATTTTTAGGAGCAACATTAAAACATAAGGGAGGATGATAATTATCTATGCCTACAACTGGATCAGCAAGATTTAAAATTTTACAATTAATACTATTTGTATGCAGTATCAGGTCTAAAAGTCTATTTTTTGATCATAAGGATTGTGGTGACCGTTACTACGTGGTAATTCATGATAAACATAATAAGCATAATTGATAATGACATTAAACCGTCGAAACTTAAGTCGTGCGTTTTTGTAATATATGTATATATATATTACATAATTTTTAGTGGTTAAAACATAGTAAGTGCGTTAGTTAAGTGTCTATTTTTTTAATTTAATATATTGTTTACTTGAAACAATTTATTAAAAGTAATGAAATTTATTAATGAATCAGTCTGGGGAGTAGAGTCAGAGCCGTGTGTTACATAGTCGTAAAAATATGGTAAGTTAAAATCTCCAGTAATTAATGTAGGTGTTCCAAGATTAACGTACTGTTCAATTAAATCAAAAATAAAATTATAAGTTTGTAAATTGGAATTTGGTGGCATGTAAATACAGACAATATTGATAACATCTGAATTAATGTGTATTTTCACACCTACAATATCAACATTGTTAATTGATAATTCGAAACCATTGATCCGTTGTGGTAAATATTTACGATCGACTGCAAGCAAGCATCCACCTCCTTTTTTCCCAACTCTGTCAGCCCGGAATACAGAGAAATTGGAAGGAAACAGCATCAAATATGCCATCATGTAACCATGTTTCGGTAAAAGCATAAATTTCATTATCCGCTGATAATATATTATTGAATAAAGTTTGTGTTTTCGTCGCTAAACCTCGAACATTTTGATAATACATTTGGAGAGAAAATGAATTACTGGATGTACTTAAGAGTTTTTTGAAAAAGATTGGCGATGATTAGAAGCTACGATAGTTGGATTATCGTTTATAAATTTTATTTTTAAATTAGATTCACCATTCTTTTGACGGTCATTTAATTCTGTATATAGTAGCTTTAAGTGGTTTCTTTGCATGACAGTTTGATCCCTTTTAAATTTTATATTACTACAGGATATATTGTAAGAAGCTTTCAAGATTTTAGCAGCTGTTTCCTCCTCATCGAAAATTAATTTTAATGGTCTTGAGTTGGATCCGGTCTTCTTTCCTAGGCGAAACAATGATTTAGGAGCCGGGAAATCACCAAGAGGTTGCAAGATCGCAGCAACTTCTGCAAGATCGTGTTTTGTCCTGTTGCTGTTTTCAACATCATTTGATTCTGGTAGATTATATAACAATAGGTTATATTTTCTACTATTTCTATCGGTAACTTCCTCGATAGCTTCACTTACCACAGAATCAGAGATTGCTGATATTGTTTGGTCATTCACCCCGTGATTGGAAGCTTGTGCTAATTGGAGTTCAATAGTGTCTACGTTGTCATATAATTTTTGCATCTTTTCTTCCAACGAAGAGAGTTTTTGCTCAAACGCTGTCACAATCTGCGCATCTGGAGTGGAACCACTTGTCACAAGGTCCAATACATTTCAGGTAAAAAGAATTAGGACTAATGTTGGCTGAACAATGGTGACAGGTATAAAAACCCATCCTAATTTTATTAAAATGGAATAGGATGAGACACAAAGCTTCACGTTAGTGGGTCCGTAATAACGACTTGCTCAATAGACAAAACTGGGTAACAGTAGACCCCATATGGTAGCACATAAGAATACAAAGGTGATAAAGGGAAAAGGAAAGAAAATGAATTAACTGTAAATGCTGATATAAATGAGATAAATGGGGATAAATTAAAGCGTTACGGTCCTGTATGATCGGTTTAGCATACGAGCCGTGTGCGCTCGAAATTAGTGGGCGCAAAAAAATAGCACAGATAAACCGGCACGGTACGGCACAATGATGTATGACAGATAAAATTAAACAAAATCGTTCTTACCGTGTAAAAGTCGTCGAATGTTGGAAAAGTAATGCTTCAATCGTTATTACCAACAATACTAGAATCGTTCGAGAAAATTTCACATTAATTAGAAACCTGGATCAACTATAAAATCGCGAAAAATTGGGACAACACTAATCAAGCGTGCGTATATCAAAATCGATCGATCATACTCATTTAATTAAGTTAATAGAAATAAACCTTTTTAAAAACTGAATCTCCCGGTCGTCAGACGTAACTGGCGCAGTCGGTAGGATACCTCGATATTATGTATCTGACAAAAATCGCAGAGTAATATTCGTGTTAACGATTGATCGGGGTATCCGAACATACAAATTTTCTGAGTCTAAGAGTCCGCACAGAATAAACCTACAACAATCGAGGGTTGCAGCTCCAAGGGCAGTCCGACCAGTCTTGGATGAACACCATTGACATGGGCTGAGTGATCATCGGCTGGTGAGTGCAAGTTATATAGAGGTTTTTCTTATGTGCTTATTTGTAATTAATGAATAATCGCTCGCGTACATATTCAGATTCGGAATTTGTACAACCTAACCATTCACGAAATCGTTCCCGATCTCCTCTTAGACGTATTGAAAATTATTTAATTGTGAATAATTATAATAATATAAACGCAGAAATGGCTGTTAACAATAATGTAGATTACCAATTACTCCGCATGAACGTAGAAACAATTCCAACATTTGACGGTTCGAGTGAATTAACGGAGATTTTTATCGCGCGTTGTGAGGCTGTGTTAGCTCAATTTAGACCTCTCAACAATAATCAAATTAATACGTATTTATTAAACGCGATAAATAGTAAATTAACAGGCCGCGTTTTAGTAGCCGTTGGTTCACGTGTAGAATTAAATACGTGGAATTTGATTAGGGATTATATTAGGCAACGTTTTGGTGAATTTAGAAACTATGATTGTTTGGTCCAAGATCTTATTAATTTAGTACCCGCGAAATCCGAAACTCCGTTGGTATTTGGAGAACGTGTTCATTTCGCACGCAGTAAACTCGCCTCGAAGATAAATTCCTTATGAAAGACTAGATATTTTACCATAGAGAAAGAACTGCTTGCGATAGTTTGGGCACACAAAGCCCTCCAGTGGTTAATGTCAGTAAATGAGCCAAACTCTAAATTGGTACGCTGGAGATTATATATATATATACAATAATCTTTATTTGGACACATATACAATACATAATAACATTTAACATACAAATAAATAAATAGTGTTAGTCCGTCAGGGCTATAGACCTGAGGTCTTTCAGCCCTTGTCTTGAATTTAAGGTGAGAAAAAAAAGGTATCTTTGCTAGCTAGCTTAACTGTACTGGTGATTCGTACAAATGAATTGATGAATTGTGAGGGGAGGATGTTGATATTTAGAGGGGATATTTGGGTTTCGAGGGATACAGAATTTGGTTGGTTGTGGGGATTATTAGCAAATTTATTACTAAGGTCTAATATACATTGGGAAATGGGTGTGATTTGGGTGGTTTCGTATAAAAGTTCGTTCGAAGGGTTATGGAGTGGGTTGGCAGAGTGTCGAAGTTTAGTTAGGGTTCTTAGGGCGGATCTTTCGGCGACTTGGAAGTGGTGAAGGATAGATGGTCTGATTTGGGTGAAGAGGATTGCACTATAATCTAACAAGGGCCGGCATATCGATTTATATATATGGGTTGCTGTTTTTATCGATATTCCCTGTTGTTTGTAAGTTAACGATCTGAAATGCCGAGCCCTGGTTGTTAATTTTGAATCAAAAAGGATACCGAGGAATTTACAGGAGTAAGAGGGATAGATAATGGTATTATTGATAAGGATTGTAGGGGATTGTGGTGTGATTTTGTGATAGGGGATGAATAGTTGGGATTTAGAAGGATTAATTTTAATTCGCCATTTAGAGCACCAAGCTTGAATGGAGTTAAAGGAGAGTTGAAGGGACTGTTGGGTAATAAGAACGGTGTCATCAGCGAAAAGTAAGGAATATTGTGAAGGGTTAAAATATGTGGGATCAGGATTACTAATGTCGTGACAGAATATATTGTATAGGAGTGGGGATAAGGGAGAATCTTGAGGGACACCTTGTAAGATTGGAAAGGAATGGGAAAGTGTTTGTTTAATTCTTACTTGGCAGGATCTGTTAGATAGGAAGTTGTGTATAAGAATTATTAAGTGATGAGGGATTTTTAGTTGTAAACATTTATATAGGAGCCCAATATGCCAAACTGTATCAAATGCTTTTTGAATATCTAAAAAAAATACGGTTGATTTTTGGCCTTCAAGGTGTTTAGTTTGTATATTGGACGTTAGGATGGAGAGAGGAAGCATGATAGACTTTTTAGGAAGGATTGATTTAATAGAAGTATGTAGGAGTTTTTGTTTCAAAAGGGATTCAGAGAGTTTTCCAATTACCGGAAGAAGTGTGATGGGACGGAAGCTGGAAATAAGTGTGGGATCATTTTCAGGTTTAGGGATGCAAATAATTAAACCATTTTTCCATTCGGTAGGGAAATATTGGTGGGAATAGCAGAAGTTGAAATTTTTTAGAATAAACAAGTGGATTTCATGAGGGAGTTTTTTAAGGATTGATCTGGGAATTTTATCATGACCTGGAGAGGAGTTTTTACCAGAGTGTAAAATTGAATAATAATCTGTCTCGTCTAATGAATCGTCGTTTGGAGGAGGTAATGGAGACTTGTCAAATGACGCGTACCATACATTAACTAAATTAAAAAAGTCTTCGCCGTAGCCATTATTGTCTGTTGGTTTAAATGTAGATTCTAACTGTCCTGTAAAGGCTGTAGCAATTTTAAAATCGTCAGTCAGTATGGTACCGTCGATTGGGTCTTTGATGTTAATTATGTAGTCTGATTTTTTGTATTTTGTCAATTTTTTAATTTTTGTCCAGTACGTCTTGCCTTGCATTTCATTAATTTTATTACATGTTTCTTTCCATTTATGTTTTTTAAATTCTAAAATCATTATTTTGATTTCTTTACTTAATTTATTAAATTTTTGTCATAGAATTTAATTGCTCTGTAAAGTTGTCTTTTATATTTCAAAAGTCGGAGGATAAATTTAGGAAGGGGATATTTATAGAACTGCTTTTCTATTTTAGGAGTATGCGTTAAAATTGATTGGGATAAGGCGTGGTTAAAATTTGAAATGATGGTAGGATTTATGTCTTGTTCGTTTTGAAAAATTGTCATTATGTCCTTGGATACTTTATCAATATTACAGCTCTGGTAATGGAAAATATATTGGGGTGGAGGAGGTGCAGGGAGTGATTGGGTATTTAGGTCAAACTGGGTGGACAAGTGGTCGGAGCATAAATCAGGGATAAGTGAAATAGAATGAATAAGTGGTCGGATGTTGGATGTGCATAGGATAATATCGGGTGTGGATGATTGGGATTCATTCATTATGAATGTTGGAGGTGTTTCGATTTGAATGAAATTGGAATTTGAACAAAAATTATGGATATGTCGGGATTTTCTGCTATTGACGTTAAAATCACCAATAATTAATGTATAATCATACAATGAGGCCTTTGTAAAAATAGTATCGTCAATAGCAGAATTAGGATGGATATAAACAAGGAATATATGAAGGGTTATTTTGTTAATAGGAAGGGTAAAGTGGAGGCATTCATTTAAGGGATTATTAATACGGGGGGGATTGGCTTTACCGAAGGGGATTCACGGATGGAAGGATGCGATGGATCCTCCTCGTTGATATGCATTACTAATTGTTGACGGAATTTGTAAACTCCGCCAATTATTAAAGTTAAATGAATTTTTAGTTTTTGTTTCAACGAGGAGGTTTATATGGACTGGGTTATTCGATAAATAATGGAAAAGGAGATGGGATTTATTATGAAGCGAATTGATGTTTGAATATAGGAAACGTATATTAGCCATCTATAACTTGCACATTTGCGGTGTTTCAGGTCAAACATGACGATGAACATTCGATTTCCTGAAAATGAAGCATGTGTGTCGATACTGTATGATTCGATGAATCTGCGGTGCAGTGCAGTGCAGTTTTTTTTAAGTTCATTTCTGTCCGTAGCTGAAGGCTTATTAATTTCGGTGGCGTACGTCTCAAGTATAAAGTCGTGTAATGTAAATGATTTGTGAACGCGGCTGTCCTTTTTTAACGACTTGTCAATGTCCGCGGATTTCTTGTTAGTAAGCTGAATTCGGACGTTGAGGATTCCTTCGATGGGTTTCACCGGGCGTTGTTTGCATTTCATGGACCATGCGGCATGGCCCTCTTCCTTACAGGACGTGCATTTTTCAGGGAGCGTCGTTTTACATGACGCTGTGGTGTGTGGGCCGGAACATTCAGTGCATTTAACTTCACTCGTACAGTCATTAGTTGTGTGTGTGAACTTGTTACATTTATTGCACGGAACGGGTATTGGTGCGGGGGCGATGCTTTCGATGACGGGGTAAACTCTACACATGTAGGGAAATTGTCTTCTTAATAAGCTACTGTAAGCTTCGTGTGATGCTGTGATTATTCGTACCATTCTTGTTTTCTCGTTGGTAGCGCGTGATATTATGCGTTTACAGTAGCGGTGGACAATACCGATTTTGATAAGTTCATCGCTAATTGTTTGGTCATTAATTTCCAGCTCTACCGACTTAATAATACAGCTGTAAGATGCGGATGGCTCGCGTTTTTCTGGGGCTACGTTAGAGGTCGCGACCGCGTGTTTGGTGATAATTTTTTTCGGCCCAAAGTGCGTTAGGTTAGGTTAAAATATTCTGCTTTTCGGCGTTAGTCTTGACTATAAATCCGAGTTTGGTTTTGAAAATAATTGCTGTCTTGTCAAATTGTCGGTCCTGTCATATTTTGGCCATTTGAATCCTTGTTAATTCATGTGTCGTGTTAAACGTGAACGCGTGCCTGTACTCTGATTTTGTGTGTACCGGCGGGGTGGGTTTAATTACCTCGGATGACGATGTGTAAGCCGAGCTGTCCGATTCGGAATGGCGGGGCCTTCCTCTTCCCCGTTTCTTCGGTGTTTTAAACTCACCCTCTGAGGCGGAACCCATGGTGAGTGGATGGTATGGGTGGAATTACCACTATTAATACAATTACACTTTGTAAAACACAAGGTAGATAACGTTGAAAATAAACGGGTATCGAAAACTCTGGAGCGTACGTCTACACAGTATGGCGACTAGCAAGCGAGTGGAGGCTGGAGATTAAAATGATCAGAATAAGATTATACAATAGTATATAAAAAAGAAGCTCTTAATAAAAATGCAGATGCTTTGTCAAGGATAGAGCTTAATATTAACGAGGAGTACGCGGAAAATCTAAAAGACTATCTAATAAATTTTGATAATAATAATAAGCCCGTAAATATTCAAAGCAATAACGATCAATTTTCAATAATTCCTGAACCTCCCCAATCAAAAAGAGATGAAATAGATGATGGAGCGACAATACATTCTAGTTTAGAAAATCCCATAATTGGTATTCCAATCGCCGATAAACCTATAAACGTAGGCGATAATCAATTAATAATATCTATTGTAGATAATTCCCCTGCTAAACCTAAATTCGTTTCTCTATTTAATAACAAAAAAATGAGAATCTTTGCACAATTTTTAAAAGCTTACTTTGAACAAGATGTATTACAGTTTATTAAAGAATATATTGTGCTGAATGTCCATTACCATATTTACTTTAAAAAGGATATTTACGAAAATTTTTGTAGCATTCTTCAAAAATATTTAATAAATTCCCAAATTATAATGACAACTTGCACTGAACTTTTAACTGATATAGAAGAAAAAAAATGATATTTCAGATGTAATTCGTAACTACCATGAATGAAAAACAAATAATCGGGGAATCGACGAAACCGAGACCCGATTAAAGCGTACATACTATTGGCCAAATATACGCCGCACTATTCAAAATTATATTAATAATTGTGAAATATGTTTAGTCTCAAAATATGACCGAATTCCTTTACGATTGAAATTTTACATTTTTTTTTTACATACATGAATAGGATAGTAGAACAAGTCCATTCGACTATTATTGAACATATTTGTTTATTAAATAACCAAGAAAAATTTAAAAAGGAATCCATTGATACTAAAATTATTTATTCTATCCTCACGTATAATAATTCAATCCACTCGGTGACAAAATTAAAACCGTCCGAAATCATATCAGGTCATATAGATAACGATTCTCTTCTCAATATTGATTTAGAAAAAAAAAATAACCAATGATTACATGGAAAATCATAAGAGCAAAGTTAAACTATTATACTCTCAAATTAACGAAAATATTAATGAAGCCAAAAATAAATCTATTGAAAAAACCAATAAAAATAGGGAAAACATTCGACAACTTGCAGAAATGGTTTATTTCAAAATAAGAAAAAACAGGCAAAAACCAGAAATAAATATAAACCGGAAAAAATAAAAACTGTTGATACAAATAGAAAACGGCGAAAATTGAACAAAGTCACCATAATGTTGTTGATAAAATCCATATAACGAATATTAGGCCTAGAGTAGGAGAAGCTATAGCAAAATCACAAGAAGTAATACTCTATACAATTTTTCAATTACAAATGAAAATGTTTCCGAAATTAATAACGATCTGTTTTCCTCTCCTTCTAACTTTTCATTAGCACATTGTGTTAGTAAAGATTTTAAAATGAGCGCAGGAATTGCTCGGTAATTTAAGTTAAGATTCGGGAAAATCAAAAAATTACATGACCAAAACCCAAAACTTTATTCCTTAAGTTATTTAAAAGAAAACAACCGGTACATAATTTATTTAGTTACGAAAGAAAAATATTTCATTAAACCTACACAGCAATGCTTATATAAAACGATTATAAATCTAAAAGAATTTTGTATAAATCATAATATTAAAAATTTGGCAATCCCTAAACTAGGATGCGGTATCGATCAATTAGATTACAAAATTGCAAAACCAATGATTAACAATATATTCAAAAACTCCGATATTTCAATCAAAATTTATTTAGGAAATTCTAAAACAAATCAATCTATTACAGGTTCCTCATCGTCCCTGTGATCTGTGGATTTGAATTCCGGAACATAACGCACAACGTCGGATTGTTACCGATAAATGTAGGCCCTGCACGATTAGAAAAATCTAAACATACTTTTACGTACCATTATGAATTAAAACCGCTCTACGAAGAAATTGGTAAACTTAACAGTCAATACGGACATCTAAATGAAATGATCACTAATATTTCCAAATTTAATAACGATTTTAAAAATTATAATAATCTACTTAATTTTTCACGAAACGATATTTTCGATAAAATAGCAACGATACAAATGTACGTTGTACCAAAAATGGTTAAAATAGATCTCGCGTATAATAATTCAATCCACTCGGTGACAAAATTAAAACCGTCCTAAATGATATCAGGTCATATAGATAACGATTCTCTTCTCAATATTGATTTAGAATGAAAATTAACCAATTATTACATCGAAAATCATAAGACCAAAGTTAAACTATTATACTCTCAAATTAACGAAAATATTAATGAAGCCAAAAATAAATCTATTGGAAAAACCAATAAAAATAGGGAAAACATTCGACAACTTGCAGAAATGGTTTATGTCAAAAATAAGAAAAAACAGGCAAAAACCAGAATTAAATATAAACCGGAAAAAATAAAAACTGTTGATACAAATAGAAAACGGCGAAAATTGAACAAAGTCACCATAATGTTGTTGATAAAATCCATATACCGAATATTAGGCCTAATTACATTTGATAACTTCCAAAATACTCTAGACAATTTTTCAATTACAAAAGATAATGTTTCCGAAATTAATAACGATCTGTTTTCCTCTCATTTTAACTTTTCATTAGCACATTGGGTTAGTAAAGATTTTAAAATGAGCGCAGGAATTTCTCGGGAATTTAAGTTAAGATTCGGGAAAATCAAAACATTACATGACCAAAACCCAAAACTTCATTCCTTAAGTTATTTAAAAGAAAATAACCGGTACATAATTTATTTAGTTACGAAAGAAAAGTATTTCAATAAACCTACACAGCAATGCTTATTCAAAACGCTTATAAATCTAAAAGAATTTTGTATAAATCATAATATTAAAAATTTGGCAATCCCTAAACTAGGATGCGGTATCGATCAATTAGCTTACAAAATTGTAAAACCAATGATTAACTATATATTCAAAAACTCCGATATTTAAATCAAAATTTATCTAGGAAATCCTAAAACAAATCAATCTATTACAGGTTCCTCATCGTCCCTGTGATCTGTGGATATGAATTCCGGAAGATAACGCACAGCGTCGGATTGTTGCCGATAAATTTAGGCCCTGCATGATTAGAAAAATCTAATCATACTATTATGTACCATTATGAATTAAAACCGCTCTACGAAGAAATTGGTAAACTTAACAATCAATACGAACATCTAAATGAAATGATCACTAATATTTCCAAATTTAATAACGATTTTAAAAATTATAATAATCTACTTAATTTTTCACGAAACGATATTTTCGATAAAATAGCAACGATACAAATGTACGTTGTACCAAAAATGGTTAAAATAGATCTTATTAATGGATTGTTTAATGATACATTAGTCATAATCAACATGTCCTAAGATCTAGGATCTTAAAATTATTGGAAATATTAAATCAAGAAATTAACCACCAACACGTTCCCTTTGCAAAAGATTTATTTAACCAATTAATCCTACTTTTCGGACTTATATCGAATATATTACAAAACCTTTTAAATTCCTTAACATTCTGTTGAGAATTGAGAATACTGGACTCATCTATCATAAGTCCTTAAAATTTATATTAAGAACTATTGAGAATCTCCAAACATTATGACGGAAGGTTACCGTTCGAACTCAAACCGGAAAATATCTTGGATTTTGAAACTAGTGTAACAGTTAATTGTTTAATCGAAGAGACGCGAATAAATTATTTTCTATCCATTCCCATTAATTCATTCAACTTATATTTTATGTAGCCCACTCCAACTAAATACGAATCTGAATATAGAACAATCATTCCAAAATAATTTTTTTTATTAAAATCAAACTTTGATAACCAGTTTCTTGCCGTCTTCGACACGGATCAACTTTTAAAGATTAACTGTCCCAATAAAGAAGAAACACAGCAACTCCGTGGAGTATTCCTCTTTAATCCCAACCAGTGCACTCTAAAATACAATGACTATGTGTTACCACCCCAAGAAACTTTTAGTGGTAGCCTAGTTTTGATAAGTGCCCTGGACCCTAAATTAGCGAACTTCAATAAATCACAGTTTCAGATCCCCTTAAAGACTTTAAAACTAGAAGAAATTCCCCAATTACAGCCAATTCCTGTAATGAAAACAAAGACAATGTCCACTGTGCTAAGTGTTTGGACACTTCTATTGTATATAATGATTGTTTCTGTTTTTGGTGGCGCCGTGATCTATTGGAAATGTGTCCGGTCCCAAACAAAGGTAGCACCCCCTACGGTGGACCGCCTTCCGGAAGAAGTCGAATCTGAGGATGGAGGAGAAACCAGGCGCCTGTCTCCTTATCGTCACGTACTAGATTAGAAGACGCTGACTGGACATGCTTAATCGTATATAGGGAACCGCATCATTTTGCAGCAGACATTATTATTAATTGTTATTACTCGTTTGTTGCCGTTAATAGAAATAAACATTTTTAAAAACTGAATCTCCCGGTCGTTACACCACACTTCTATATTTTAGAGTTGATTGCAACCTATCTGCTGTTTCATGCATGTTTCATTTCATAAACCTATTAAATTGGCATTTTGAATTAATTTACATAAAAATTTGTTTCATATAAATCCTAATTTTCATGTATATAGATCAGGTATTCAAATATGAATATTCATGGAACGGTTAAAACATTATTTAAACAAATATGTTCCTCAGTCTTGGCTATGGTTCAAATTATAAATAATTCTAATATCCCTTCTCCATGCAGCAGAACATCAAATAAAACTACATTAGAGGGTTGTCTGAGTAAAAAGATATATTTATTATTTGTTTCCAGTTTATGTGTATTTTCCATATATTATAATTAAGATAAAATCTTAAAAAATCATCATTTATATTTTTAGATTAAATAGCATATTAACAGTTTTATTATTATTTAGTAATAGTTCATTAGTTGTCAACCAACATTTTGCTTTGCCTATGTGTTAATATTAAAGTTGGTATCTTCAACATCATAAAGCAACTTTCCTCGATTTAACAAAGTAGTATCGTCTGTAAATAGTAAGAATTGACAGATATCACTTGTATATAGTAAAAATAGAGTCGGCCCTAGTTTAGATCCTGCGGCACCCCTCTGTTAACAATATATATGCTGACAATTTGTTATTTTATTTGATTTCTTGTGATCTGATAAATAGGATATTATTAATTTACAACTCCGCTGATGGATTTTTGAAGTGATATCTCATGACTCATGTTGCCAAAAGCTTTTGTAAGTCGAAGGAAGTTGCTTGTATAAATTCATTTTCAATGAAAGCCTTTAAAAATTGTTCAAAAAATATACAGGCCATTATTGTAGACCTCTTGTTTCTAGAACCATGTTCACTTTTTGATAAGATATTATTGATTTGGATATAATTCAATAATTCATTATTTAGTAACTTTTCAAATATTTTAGAAATGACTGGTAAGATCGAGAATGTTCTATAATTATTTGCATTAGTACGTGGCACGTTCATCTTTTTTATAAACTGGTATAATAATTTCTTTCTATATTGGTTCTCTAATGGCTTTAATTATTACAGTTGTGCACTTATTTTAGCAAAAAAACACAAGAGAGCAATTTTGTAGATATTAAAACAAACATTTATATCACCTATTCATAGTATATTAGAATTATTTTAAAGCGAGATATTTAAAATTATAAAGTTATAATTTAAAATGCATATCCATAAACAGGGAGAGGTCAATAAACATTTTTGGTTGCCTTTGATCTGCTGTCTTTATCCAGTGCATAGTTTGCACCTTTTCCCCACTCTTGGACGTCCTTTCTTTATGCTTTTGATAGCTCACATGTAGGCCTTGGTCCGATCATGGTAGTCGCATCTCCTTCCCCGGCAATTATATCGGCATGTAGGTTACCTATTATATTTGCGTGGCCTGGTGCCCACATTACAGTGAGCTCGTTGCTCTTGACCAATTGGTGCAGATATTATTTACAGTTCGAATAACTTTTTAAATTGAAGCTGTACACTTTGAAGTTCTCAATGGCAGCCTGACTGTCTGAGATGAGATAAATGTGTGCTCCTTTGCAGCCCTTTTCGTGCAAACCTAGGCATATCCTCCCAAGACTATTGTTTCAGCCTGTTTTTATTGTTTTTAATGCATCTGTATACCAGATTACCGAGTTATTATTGCCAATAATCACTTTAAAGCGCGTTACAAAAGCAATTTTGTTCAGGATTACGTCCGACGATATTTTTAGGAACTCTGCTTTAATTATATTTAGAATTTCTGAGTGCACGATTCTATGTCATTTTACAGTCCAATCTCATTGCAATCATTAGGCCTTCTTTTCTATTTTGTTCATGCAGGGGAAGTAAATATAGTAAAGCTTCTACAGACAGCGTGGTGTACATATCCCCCGTGATTCCAAAACAAGTCATTCTCTGGGTTTGAAGCTTCTTTTATGTCTTTGCTTGTTTAATCTTGACACACCATGTTAGTGAGCCATATGCACTAGTGGGTCTTTTTATTACAATGTACAGCCAATATATCATTTTGGGTTTCAGTCCTCATTATTTGCCTGCGGCATATCCATAGTGCCATTGTAGCTTTGTAGATTGTTTTTAGGTGCGAATTCCAATTAAGTTTCTTATTGAGTGTTAAACATAGATATTTCACTTGATTGAACAGCCCAATTTCTAATCCCATACTTTGGGAGCTTTGATATTCAGCTTACTACGATTAGTGAAAAGTGTCACCACAATTTTGTCAAGACTGACATTGAAGCCTTCCCTCAGACACCAATTTACTATGGCAATGAGGACGTCTTGGGTTATGGACGAAATGATGTTGTTTATTAACCCCTTATAACAATTGCGGATTGTCGACCAAGGTCATCAGGACATCCAGGGTGAGTTTTTTTAGATGTTCTCTATGGGGATCTAGGAAATTATAATAGATGGAAAAATTGTTAATTGGGGAAAGAAGTTTAGATTTACGAGACGAATCAAATTAGACATTTAAAGTTTTTAAAAAGTCGAGGGTAACTAGATATTTTGAAAAATGCTTGAAGCCATTACTTTGTGATACATGTTTGAAAATTAGGACGACAAATGAAATTCACTTTGTTGTTATCACCCACGGCTTTTATTATTGGTGACTGGTTTCAACCATTACATTGTCATTTTCAAACTACAATTGAATTGTTGTTGAATTTTAGTTTTAAAATTACCGTGTAATGATTGAAACCGGTCACAATAATAATAAAAACCGTGCATGATTACAACAACAAAGTGAATTTCATTTATCGTTCTAATATCTCGGTTATTATAGCCAAGAGAAAAAAACCGTAAAAGACAAAGTTTTAGATAATTTTATGTAGATTAATAAAATATATTTATAATTTATTTAATTATTTTTCGAGATTTAACCCAAACTTACATTTTTAAATAGAAACCATAGTTGGCTAAGACTTTATTCAATAAATTAATTATTTTCCTTTTTAATAAGTGAATAAACCTTTGTGCTAGTTGCCTTTTCAAAACTTTTGGAAATTTTATGCCCACATTTTCTTCATGAGTCCGTTCTGTTTGTTGTTTGTTTATACAGGTATATGTTTCAATATATAAATGCCCATATTGGAGCCGCCTTTAATGTATTTTCACTACCATGTTATATTAGTGATGTTTATGTCAAAATTACTTGCTTTTAAAATGTTTTACTCTATTTCAGATTTGATTTGGAATTTTGTTTTCTAATTATATTTGTACTTCAGAGGCCTGGATCAGCTTATTTTGTCTCATCTTAACATATCTTCTGTTCCTTATAATGGAGATAACACACCTAACTTATTGTTGTTGATTATAGCGAGTTGTTCATCAGTTTGTCATAAAATTGATATATTATTATAATTATTTGTTCTTGCAAAACATGATCTGGATCTGGACTGAGTTTGCCATGGGTGATCATTCACCAGAGCACTTAGGCCCGTTGTGCCCCCTTGACTGGGACAGCCCTGCGTTGTTCTATCACTCATTTAGCCACCCAAGGTGGCGAGCAAAGGACAGCACAACGCTTGGAGGGTTATCCCTTATGTTGGTCATGTTCGGTCATAGCATGGACTCTCTAAGGTGGGTGAGAGCCGGGCAGGTGGTTAACACATGTTCCACTGTCTCGTCCTCTTCTTCACATGCTCTACATATGGGGGTTTCCACCAGTGCCATAGTAAACAAGTGTTTCCTTAGCTGACAGTGACCCGTAAGGATACCTGTGATAAGACGCAGATTCCCCCGGGATAGTCGCAAATAATATTCAGCTGTTTTCAGATTGGGTGAGCGTATTGCTTTCTTAGCCTGTCTGCAGCCTGAGGTGTTGTCCCAACGTTGTTTTAGCATCTTGAGAGTATTTGTTTGAGGATGTCAGTGAGGCATTTCGGTGTTGGCGCGATCGGGGGCCCGTCCGTGGTATCACTGAGAACCGATCTAGCTCGCCTGCCTTGCTGTTGCCTTCTTCATTATTGTGTCCCTTGACCCAGCGCAGCTCAATACTGTTTGATTGTGCTGCTTGTTTAAGGGTGTTGTGACATTCTTTTACTAGTCTTGAGGTAATCTTGTGACCACTCACTGCTAGTATTGCTGCCCTACTGTCTGTAAGGATTTGGATGTTCCTATCACGGATGTCACCTCCTTTGTATCAGAGTCCAACTGAGTTTAGGCGCAGTGCCGCCGCCGTGGCCATCTCCTCTACGTATAAATCGAGAGGTATTGCTTCCATTGCTGCAGTGGGTGTTGTTTGCATTGCTCCGGTCGTGCTGAGGCATGCTATCCTTTGCAACTGAGTAAGCTGCTTTGCTAAGGATTTTTGTCTGGCTCTGGGCCACCAAACCAGTGCTCCATAGATTAGCATTGGACTTACTACCGCTGTGTACAGCCAAAGTGCTATCTTGGGAGATATCCCCCATGTCTGCCCCACAGTCCTCCGGCATTGCCAGAGGGAGACGCATGCTTTATTACATTTAATTTTGAGATGTGGTTCCCACGTCAGCTTGCCGTCGAGGATCACTCCCAGGTATTTGACTTCCGACGACAATGTCAACTGGGTGTTGAGGAGCTTAGGAAGCTTTAGCTTACCTAGTTTCCTAATCTTTGAGAAGAGGACCATTTCAGTCTTTGACGGGTTTATGGTTAGAGACTGGTCGTTACACCAGTGTTCAATTATTTTGAGGGCTTCCTGCATCAAGTTGCATAGCACCGTCTCAAATCTGCCTGTTAGCAGGATGGTTATGTCATCTGCATATCCTATGGTGTGGAAGCCATTGTCGTTAAGTCGCCGCAGTAGGCTGTCAACAACTATGTTCCACAGGAGTGGTGAGAGTACTCCACCCTGTGGCCAGCCTTTAGCAACGATCCTTCTGACAGTGGTGTTTCCTACATTTACTGTGGCTGCCCTATTCTCCAGTATGCTTTTGATCCATCCACTGACTGTGGGGTTCACACCATGCGTGGAGAGAGCAGTGTCCATTTTTCTGAAGGTCGTTTTATCGCACCTTCTATGTCAATGAACACGCCCAAGGTGGACATTTTGTTGTCCAGATATCTTTCGATTCGGTCTACAACAGTGTGCAGAGCCGACTCCGTTGATCTCCCCTGAGTGTATGCATGTTGGTTAGCGTGGATCGGATTCGTAATCAAAGCCGTCTCGCGAATTAATCTTTCGCACAATTTCTCTAACGTTTTCAGGAGAAATGACGTTAGACTAATTGGGTGGTGTGATTTGGCTAGTGTATAATCTATACGACCAGGTTTCGGTATGAAGATAACTTTTACTTCTCTCCATGCTAGAGGGATATATCTGAACGCAATACATGCCCTGAAGATTTTGGCTAGATGGACTGATAATATGTCCCCATTGGAGGAGGGCTGGGAATAGCTTTCGTGAGGTGATCTGCCACCTCCCAATCCTCCTTGGAGGGGTTTGAGGGTATGGGTTCTGACCAACCTTCATAGAAGGTGTTCGTACATCCTGGAAAATGGTTGTTGATAAGAATCTCAGCTGCTTCCGAGAGGTTAGAAGAGTAACTTCCATCCTCTCGTTTTAGGCAACCTGGTTGTCTTGAGGGATCCTTGGAGAGGATCTTTTTGAGCCTTGCAGCTGCCGAGGTGGTTTCAACCTCCTCACAAAAAGACCTCCAGGCTGCCCTTTGTTTTTGCCTTATTAGTTTTTTGTAGTCTTGTTGCATGTTTTTATAGACCATCCATCCGACTGTTGTTTAGATTTCTTTGCTTTATTAAAGGATTTTCTCGCAGCTCTTCTGAGATGGTCGAGTTTTCCGCACCACCAGGGTATGGCTTTCTCGGAGTCTTCCACCTTTCTCGCAGGGCAGGAGTCCTTATATGGTTTTATAATGGAGTGTTGAAACGTATTTACATAGGCTTCAATTTCTTCCACTGTATTAAGTTGGCCGGTAGCTTCGCAAGTTCGCAGACTCCGCGAGAGGTTGTCTATGTAGGCATTCCTGTCCGTTAGTCGCGGGTTGCGAAGGTAACGTGTTTTCTTACCGGTCGTATGTGTTAGTGTATATTTGATCCACCTATGATCTGACATTGAAACCGACGGTGATACATGCCAGTCGTGGATTTTGTTTGAGGTACCGCTAGTCGCCAATGTAATGTCTATTACAGTTTGGCTTCGACGATGCGCGGTTAACCTGTTATTCGTCTGGATCCTCATGTCAAGCCGCATCCCGGCTATTCGTTTAGTACGGAGGGGCCTCCCCCTCGACTGAACAACCGGTTCTCGCCTCAACAGTCATAGGACGACCCAAGCCCTCTCACCAACGTCAAGGTTCTACAGGTCCTTGAGAGGGTGCAAAACATGATATTGTCTGCCGTAAAATTAATTATCCTATGCAGGTAGCCCTCGGTTTACGCCGGCTGCATTTACGCCGATTGGCATGTACTGGGATTCCCCGACCCAACTGGGGAACTAGACAGGTTGATGATCAAGTTATAAGGTATTTACCGAGCTGCTACGACATATTTACATTTATTAAACGCAATTTAATCCATTTACTTTTGCTGTGTAATATTTTTAAGTAAATTATTGGTAAAGTAAACCATGTCTAATAAAATAAGTGCAGACAAGTTTTCTGAAAGTGGTGTGAAAAAGGCACGCCAATCTGTAACACTGGAAAAAAAGATGGAGGTGATTCGAATAATGGAAGATGGGCAAACACGTCCTAATGTCTGTAAAAGTATGAAATTAGCTACATCGACGGTTACTACCAACATGAAAATGCACAGGGAATAATAGAGTCTGCGGAACAATTTACGGCAATAAATGCAACACAAGTCTGTTAAAAAAGAAGTAAAATTTTTGAAAAATGGAAAAATTATTATCTTTATGGGTAGATGATTTAAATCAGAAACACATTCCTTTGACTTAAGAAGACCGAGGGAAGCGAAGAAACATTTTTGGGAAGCAAGGGTTTGTTTATGAGAAAAACAAACCCTTGCTTGTTTACATATCTAAATCTCGAAGTAAGTCTTGGTATCAAACTATGTGCTGAGGCGGCAAGTGCCTTTTCCAAAAGAGTTGCAAGACTATGTAGATCATGGTAATTATCCTCCTGACCTCCAGTTTGCGCCGTTTTTTTAGGAACGGAACCCAGGAGTAAACCGAGAGCTACCTGTATTTCTGGATTTTGTTTCTGCCATGAGATGTTTTTATTTTTGTCACCAAGATGCTGATTTTGAGTGATTTTATAATTATTCAATATCATTCGAGAGTCGTCAGTTACAACAGTTGTCTTAGTATTTCACACAACCGTTGTCCATTATTATGTTACTAGTATGTGAAACATACCGGTCTCGATTTTTAAATTTGCCAGCAGTATTTATTCATTGATTGTAACACTGTATCGTTTAAGCCTAGTCGTGTCCTATATTATGCCCTTCTATATATGAAATATGTCAATTTATCAAGAAAACATAAATAAATAGTTTCTGAGTGCCAAATTATTTTTATTTGTATATCAGTTGTGAAAGAAAAATCATTATTTTTACAACAAATATCCACACAATATTTTAAAAACTATTTACAAATATACATATTAAAATAGCATAAACTTATAAAATTTAATAGTGATGGAATCCATGGCCAGCATAAATTGAGGGCGCAATTAGTGGAGAATGTACTGCATGTACAGCATACGGAGCAGCATGTACAAGAGGAGCAGCATGGACAACAGGAGCAGAATGAACCGCTACAACAGGACTGCTATGCACATCCACCCTTGAAGTATGACTGGTAGCAACGGGAACTGCAAACGGAGCAACAGCATAATCTGCATGAAGGTGTCCAGGCCGCGCAGATACCATGGCTACGGCAATAAACAATACCACCAGTTTGAACATTATAAATTTTATATGTGAGATGATCGTGTTGACGATTGTGATGTACTAGTCTACTATATTTATTTCGCTGTGCCTTATATTTATACTCAGAACCAGGCGGGTGTATAGAAATCGTGAAAAGTATTTCATTATATGTTAGAGTGTGTGATGAATAGTAAATTGTGGCTTTTATAACAACACTTATTTGAGGCAATGGAGCTGATGAAATACTATACATAACAATTATGTAAATGTATCTTTTAAATTCAACATGAATCAAATCAATAACCAATTAAATGATATATTGATTTAGTGGCCCAATTAAATTATTTAATGACAGAAAATGATGTAAAACTAAATTCAAATAAAATCAAAATTATAAATATAAAAACATTTACTAAAATGAATACAATGAAATAAATTAAATATTTTTATTATTATTTAAAATCAATTTTATTATAAAGCTGTACTGAAGAGAGCGAAAATTCGAAACACGTGTCTGCAGATGATTATAAACTTGAATGCTAGATTTTTTAATTGCTTTTGCTAATTTAATTTAATGAAATCAGTTTAAATTCATTTTTTCATAATTTTTCTCGTTATAGTTCCATTTAAACAATCTAAAGTACATGTTATCATTTATAAGTTTATTCAACAAAAATAATTTCATTCAAATTAGTGTTGCTTTGATAGTTGTACTATTCGTAACATGCAAATTAATTTGTATCATTCAATGTCTGTCGGAGTAATAGCTAGGGAAGTAGTTGTTTCAAATTAATTTGTTTTGTAGTCTTAGTAAGACTCATTGTTGTAGATTCACGAAATGTTTTCGTATTTTTAAATTACTGAGCAACACACTTTCGGGGTTTAGTCAAAATTATCGCGGATTATCATTGCCTTTGGGACATTATAACTGATAATACGTTGGAGAAATGTATCAATATTGGAAAAAACACGAAAATATTTCGTAAAATCTACAACAAATGAGTCTTATTAAGACTACAAGAACAATCCACTTTTGAAACAACTACTTCTCTAGCTAATACTTCGACAGACATTGAATAATACAAAAGTGATTTGCGTGTTACAAAATAGCAAACCTCATGAAGTTCATTTTACAGAAAGAAATACGTTCAAACTAGTGTTGCTTTGATAGCTTTGCTATTTTGTAACACGCAAATCACTTTTGTATTATTCAATGTCTGCCGAAGTATTAGCTAGAGAAGTAGTTGTTTCAAAAGTGGTTTGTTCTTGTAGTCTTAATAAGACTCATTTGTTGTAGATTTTACGAAATATTTTCGTGTTTTTTCTAATTATTAGTTAATTTTCTACAACGTAAAGGACTTATATATTTTAGTATCAATATTGGTTTTCAAGAACATGTCGCAGGCGTTGTTAAATAAATTTCCTTGCGTGCAAATGTCTTTTCACGGCCGCTTGAAAAATGTTTAATATTTCTGCGAACTCTAGAGTTGTATTAAAAAATAATAAATGCTTTATTCAAATAAGTTACAATACATAATACAAACATAACAATAAATTTAATTAAATTTATATAAAGTACGTCACAGATTGAATGCGTCATTAAATAAAACTACACAATAGTAATAAAGAAAATAATACAATTAACTGTAATTATACAAATATAAAGTAAAATATCTGTGTTATATTGTATTAAATATATTAAACATAGTACTCTGCAACCAAATACAATTCTTTATTTATTAGGAAAATCTTTAGTTCCCTTTTAAATTTATGAATCGTTGTAATATTTTTTTAAATAATCTGGTAGTTTATTAAAGATCCTCAATGATGCATATGCAGCAGATTTCTCAAACAATGTAAGTCTATGAGTTGGGTAAGCATTGTTTCTTACATTTCTTGTATTATATGTTTGTTCTCGGACAAGTTGATTGAACTTGTTTTTGTGCTTGAAATTAAATAATTAAATTTCATACACGTAAAGGCTATAAAACGTCATTATGCATGCATTACGATATTTTCCTTTACAGCTTTCTGAATAATTAAAATTAAATATGATTCTTAATACTCTTTTTTGAATTAAAAATATATTATTCGCACGACTTGCAGATCCATAATGAATTATGCCATATGTTTCGAAATTTGATTGGTATATTGTTATTAGAGTATCAGTATTTAATACCTGATTTAGAACTCTAAAAGTGTAACATATCGTATTTAATTTTATTTAATAATAATAACAAACCAGATTTATTTTTCTATGTACAACTTACGTAATATATATATATATATATATATATATATATATATATATATATATATATAGTGTATTTATACATGAAAAAATTGTCAAAAGGAAAAGAAATTACAGACATAAACAATACAACATATTTGAGTGAATCAACTCTTACAAAACAAATTAACTTAAATTCTAGTATAGCTATAATATTCCGACATAGAATAGGACTCTAACGAACAAATAAATTTAAATAGTGCATTTTTTCTACTTGATAAAATTTGGATCTCCTTAATTGATTTCGGCAGTTTGTTTACTATTTTTACACAAGAATAGTAAGCACCTTTTACAGATGCACTCAATCGGTGCCGCCATAGAGTAAATTGTTGTCCATGACAACTGTTATATGTATTCCGAAGTAGAGAATTTTCAAAAATATTAGAATGATTCCAAACAAATTTTGCACATTCATAAAATTCTAATAACTTTTTTTTTGTAATATAAAAACCTTTTTTACGTCAATGCTACTACCCCAAAAAATTATACCATATTTAAGATGTGAATAAATGTTGGAAAAATAAAATAACTTAGCTATATTATAATTAGTCGATTTTATAAGCACTCTTAATCCGTAACAATGTTTGTTCACTTTTTTTGCAAACAACATAAATTTGCGAACAATAGCCTAATGTTTCTTCTAAGGTAATGCCTAGAAAGTTTACTGATTTAAATTAATATTTTCAGGTGTAGGTATACGTTAATTAGTTTTGAAAAAGACGCAGTTAGTTTTATCTTGTTTTAATTTTAATTTGTTATGTTTAAACCAGTTTTTAAATAAGATCATAGCATTTGTACCTTTGATGGTCAGATCTCCATATGTCTGTGCTTTTATTAGTACGTTCGTGTCATCTGCATAGTTTAGTACACATATGTCATTTGGTGCGGTAAATGATAGGTCATTTATAAATATTACAAATAGTAATGGCCCGAGAATACTACCTTGTGGTATGCCCCTGGAAATAGGCAGGGCCTCACATATGACATCGATCCCAATTATAGTTGATCACAATGATTCTCAGAAATTTTGTTTTGCATTGAACTTGTAAGATATTATTATTTACTATTAACTGATCTATTGTATTATCTTTCGTTTTGGTCTTGAATACTATTATGTTTGTTTTTTGGTTATTCATAAGTAGTTTATTTGTGATCATCCAATTTTCCGTATAATTTTTTTAAAAAGTTATTTGGCCATTTAGGCCTGGCATAAGAAACTTATCTACAGCCAATCCAATATGTTGTACGGTAACTCCGTATAATTTAATATGTTATTTATTTCGTTTTGTAAGTTATTTCATCATTACTAGAAACTGATATTAGAAGAGTGGTGTCGCCAGCGTATCATTAACATAAATAACAAATAATAACGGCCCCAGAATACTACCCTGCGGCACACCTATATTAATTGCTTTTTGATTAGAAATGTTATTGTTAATTTTTGTTTTATGTTTTCTGTTTGCTAGGTATGGGCGTCGTAGAGTTTGTCCGATACCTATAACAGCATAAAAGTCAAGTTTTTCTAGCAAGATGTCATGATTAAGTGTATCGAATGCAGTATTTGTTGATTTGCCTGCAATATACCCATTTTGTGCAAAATTAAACAGATTATTTGTTTAGCGTTAAGCGTTTAGCTATACAGTTTTCAATTATTTTGAAAAATACAGTTAAAATAGTAATTGGTCTATAATTACCAAATATATCAGGGTCTCCTTTTTTATAAATAGGTGTAATAATACCCACTTTTAGACAATTTGGGAATATTCCATTTTCCAAGCTAAGGTTGATTAAATATGCAATTGGTTTAATTAGGATGTTAATTGCACTCTTAACTAAGAAGCATTATTTTTTAGTGCATGTTTTATATTGCAAATTTCCGATTCCGAAACTGATTTAAGAAATAGTTTGTCAATTTATGGTACAATTAAATGACGATATGGAAGTTTCTATTAAAGCTAAGCTGTTAAAATAGTTGTTTATATCATTTTCTTTGTTCATCAGGTTATTTTCTATTTCCCGTTGTTTTTTAGACTTACCCAACAAGTCATTGATAACAGTCTATGTTGTTTTAATTTTGTCACTGCACATAATTTGTTGTGATATTTGATCTGTTACTTGTTGGCGCAGCAGTGCATCATATTCTCTTTTTACCGAGATGTATAATAATTTTGCATCACAATTATAATTTTTAACTACTGACAAATAATCTAATAATCAAAAACGGTTTGCTTTGATTAATTCTTTTATTCTATCATCGACGGCTTCAATTGGTCTTCGTTGCCAGAACAAAATTTTTCAAAACAAATTCTGGTACTGCCGTTCTGTTAAGAAATATTTACCGTAAAAAGCACATAATTTGCATGAGCTTGCGTTGCATTTTTCTCTCTTCTGAAGTAAAACAAACAAAAGATATCAATATTCATCGATTGGCTTTTTCATCTTTCGACCATTGATTTTCGACGACTACTGAATCTTTTGACTTTTATTTTTAAATAAAAATTGGAGTGTCTCCTTTCAAATGGTATTTAAGTTAGATGATTTGACTGAAGATAGTTGGTTAAAAAGCCAGTGTAGACCTCTATTGGTAAAGTAAATGAGTTTGGCAAAACGCTTGAAGCTGAAAGAAAAGAAAAAAACGTGAGCCAAATATTAGCTAAGAATGAACCACACCTCACAAAATTCTTTCTCGTTAGCCAGCAATTCAATAAAGTATTGAGTGAATTACATAAAATAAAATAGGTACTTCACGGAATTAAAATATAACCACAGTACTTTGTTGGTCAAACAGCTTGAACCAAATTTTTAATGGATTTTAAAACTGCCACATTATTAAATGGTTATAATGAAGAAGAGAACTATATTCTAGAACTTATCTAAGGAACTTCATTATTTTTATCCGTACGAATCAAGTCGGTACTTCTTAGTCAAATAAAGTTATATTCATATTTGGTTAAATCTACTGTGCATATAAAAAGAATAATTCTACAAGTTTTATTTAATTTGTTCAACGGATCTCGGTATGTGCATGCGGTGTTAGGGCGGATGTTGTTGGCTGTTCCGAATGTAAACAAATATTGAGGTTATAATTAACTTTATTAACTTCCTGTGTTTAGTGTAGTGTTGTGTCGATAACGTTTACTGCAAAGACAATTTTTCAATTAATATTGACTACAATTTGTTTACGTTTGAATTTGATATCTCCCATATACACCTTATAATGGCTTTACATAAGCACATTATTACATCGTATAGAGAGTAAAGGAATGAAAATGTTATCAGAATGAATTTGGTTTTAATACCTATGATATGCACTGAATGATCTATTAGTCAACGTATCACAGCACTAAATGTTTAATATTACCTAGAAAGTCAGATTTCCATCTGATGTAAATAATTGTTAAATGTTTGATATGCAGTACTTTTTAATAAATTAAAATGTGGTAATACCCACAAAAATATATTGCTATGTTTAGGAAAAATTGAGTAACTACAAAATAACAACTTGACGGTGATAAAAAAAATATATTTATTTATAACAAAAGTAACTTAGTATCTATATATATAGAACACATATTCTCATACCCCTCCCCCATACACTTATTTTTACATGTTTCCTCCATTTTGCGCCTGGCCTTTGCCAAGGTAGCCCTCTCTTTTCTTCCCAAACGGTTCTAATCTAGATACTTTAGCATTAACACATGTATTTACCACTGCTTATAGCACTCGTTGTATTTGCATTTTTCTATACAGCTTTCCTCTCACTTCTTTACCTTCTTATGCAACTATCCTTCCACATTCACCCCTTGCTTCAGCCACTCTTTAACAATCCTATCCTCTCATATATTTTCCTTTCTTTAAAATATCCAGTTTATTTCATGCTGCTGTTGGTGATTTATCCAATTGGATGCTGTGATATGATGCATTATCCATTACAAATAGAGATGGTTCTTGTAAATTTGGAATCGGTAGTCCACTTTGTAGAGACTTCACTATTCATTTCTCCATGATAATCCATCAGTTTTTGATTGATCCAAAAAATAAATTTGCATCTTGCACAAAACCACTTTTACTCGCTGCGTGTAAAATTATGAATCTTTACCATCGTCGCCCTCTGTTTTCTGAACACTTTTAAGAGAATTATCTTGCCATGATTTGTTTTTTTCGAAGAATGATGCAATTTCATTCTTTTTACTTACTTTTTTTATACCGATTGATAATCGTACTACAACCCGCAATTTTTAGGTATTCATGTAAATCTTTGGTTTTTGGACTTTTCCGGGGCCCTTTTTCCGTAACGATGAAAGAATGGGATTTTTATTACTACGCATTTTAATACTCGTTACTGTACTGTTATTAATTTTTAATGCGCTGGCTACTTTCTGGAAAACATAAGTTGGTTGGATAATTCATAAACATAATCATATTTAAATTTAAAAAATTACGTCTACTTGATCGTTTTCCTGGCTTTTTTCAATAGATTGTTGAAACTTTAGTTTAGGTTTATTCCACACGAATAAATAAAATAAAATACTTTTTGTGCCAATTTTTGTTATTAAATATAATCTAATCTAATATAGCTATTATAACAATTTTACTAATTTCACTGCACATTAATAATTTACGGATATAACTAAATTTGTAGGTTATAAATTTAAAGGAAAGAAAACAGAACAAATAGAAGACGGACAATCACTTTAACGCTCCATCTTTGCCACACTATTATCATTTTCACTTTCGTCTTTCGTTTCTCGAAGAGATAGTTTGTGTCCTAGGACGGGAGGACGGGCATATTTTGTAAAATATGCTGATCCGTCCAGTAGTTTCGTATTGTCAAGCCCCTACATATAAAATATGCTCATACATAAGTAACTTGCTACCTGAACTAATTCCGTGTCGATCAGAATACTCCATAAAAACACCAGCGAAACAAAAAAGTGATCGTTTGATTCGTTTGATGTAAAGAGCCTATTTACCTCCATACCGGTGGCAATATCATTAGAGAAGAACTACAACAGAATTCACCACAACAATTGGAAATCCACAAAATAATAGATATTTGCATATCACAAAATTACTTTAAATTTAATGATAAATTTTACTCTCAAGAAGACGGTTTACCCATATGAGACCCAACCTCATCCATACTGGCAGAGATTTTTATGAAATCTTTTGAGGATAAAATTTTTAAACTGAATAAGGCCTTAACAAAGAATATCCAGTTCAGGTGCCGTTATGTTGACGATGTTTTTTGCATCTGAGAAGGTTCACATCGACAGTTAGAGTTGTTCCTAACAGATATAAATCAAATCAATAATAAAATACAGTTCACCATGGAAAAAGAAGAAAATGGAAAATTATTTTTTTTTGATCTTACGATAACAATAAATAAAAAGAAGCTCCAATATTCAATATATAGAAAACCTATTACCACAGATATTATTATTACCAGTGACTCCTTCCAATCTGATGAAATTAAATTGTCTGCACTTAAATCTTACATACACCGGCTAATAACAACACCCATGGATAAACACAATTATAACCAAGAACTTAACATCATTTATGAGATCGCTAACAATATTGGTTACACGAAGAGGTCAGTTTCTAAATTAATAAATAAAAAGAAACGTATGATGAAAACCCAGTTACTCTACAGTGCAAACGCGGATAAAGATAATAAAACATATGCAGCAATCCGTTATATAAAAAACACCAGTGCCAAAATTAAACGCCACCTTAAAACATATAATACAAAGATAATTGTTGTCAATAGATCCAATTTGGGAAGAAGATTAGTGAATAACAAAATCGATACAAAGGATAAACAAAAAAGTTCTGGTGTTTATAAGATCGTATGTTTAAATTGTTGATGAATTTACATAGGCCAAACTGGCAGAAACTTTGAAATACGATATAAAGAACATTAAAAGGCAATTAGGAACGGAAAAATAACAACAGGATTAGCCGAACATTGTATTAACACCGGACACCACATGGGAGAGATGTCCGCGCTCAAAATCTGCCGAAAATGGAAAAAACTTAATCTCCTGGAAGGATTAGAGATTAAGAAAGCCATAGAAAAGGGGATTAATGTTTTAAATAATCAACAGGAGCTAATCCAGGACGCCAGCATTCTAATCGCGGGACTGCCCACCAATTAAACTACCCGCTTAACAATATAAGTATTTGTACATTTCTTAATTTTAATTATTTTAACTTTGATAATGGTCTGCGAAGACCGAAACACGTGTCAGGAAACTGAGAATAAAAATTATTACTTGATGTCAAAAATAAAATAAGTCAACATCGCCTTCACATTAGGTTTCACCTATCGACCTTTTTTACGAGGTGAATAGTTGACTTGTTTCCATTCCATTGCATCATGATTTATTTCGAGTTGGTAGTGATGCCACTATGATTCATCACCAGTAATAATCCTGTTAAGCATATCATCCCCTTCATCGGGGTGCTGAGAGATGTGTGCAAGGATAAGCCTATTCGATTCCTTTTCGATTCCTGAGTCAGTTGTCTAGGTAACCACCGTGCGCAACCTTTCCGGAAATTCAAACGATCGTGCAAAATTTCAAAAACCAAACCACAAGAACACTCTATTGTAGTTGCTATGCTTATTGATACCCACCTGACAGTTCGAACCATCTCGTCCATCCGTCGAATTGTTGCGTCTGTCGCAATCTGAACGAGGCGGCCAGTTCGATGTTCGTCAATAATTTTTGAGCGCCCTAATGAGCATTTTTTGACCCATTTACGCGATAAATAATGTTAACCTTAAACATAAGACTTTTCCTTATAGATATGATTTGCAGGAAGTCCTTTTGCCCAGAAAACACGCACAACAGCACGCTGCTCTTCCACAGTACACTCTTCTTCAAGCACATTTTAACACTACCTACACATGCGCACGGCAACTCTCACTTGAGTATCATAAAGCTGGATTGTGCTGCCACCTATTGACACATAGAGAAATAACTAACTGCTATTTTCAGCTTTCTCCTATCATTTTGTGATCTAATTACTGAATTCAGCAAATTTGCTTTTAACAGCAATCAACAAATTATTAATACAATATTATGAATTTGAAAACAGTTACTACGGGAAATTACGAAATAATAATAAAAATTATAAAAAGTCTACTTAAATATTTATAACCTTTGTTATGGTACAATTGTAAAAACTTAGATTTTCAATATTATTTTCTTGCAGCCATATTTTAAATAAATTTCCGTTCGTGTTAAATAATCAAACTTTAATTTCATTTGACGTTGAATCTCTCTTCCCAAGCATTCCAATTAATAATACTATTTCTATCTTAAAAAACATTCTTATCAAAAACCAACTAAACATATAAAAAAATTTATATCGAACTTACTAATTAGAAATGGAATGCAATGTATTTGAATACAAAAATATTTTTTACAAATAAACCTTTGAAACCGCTATGGGTAACCCTATATCTCCCTTCTTAGCTAACATCTTCATAAATAATTTTGAAAATAACGCAAAACATTCACTAACCGAATTTCATGATATTTGGTTTATATACGTCGATGACGTTTTTGCTGCAATAAACTCTGATTTCAAAATTAATTCCATTGTTACATTCCTTAATAATTTCCACGACAGCATAAATGTTTCTTACGAAACTGAAAAGAATACCTCCTTACCATTTTTAGACTTTCTTATTTCACGAAAAAATAATAAACTCGAATTTGATATTTATCAAGTTTATCTTCACGTAACTCACAAAAATCGAATAATTTAAAGAATACAATAAGCGTAACTTTAGAAATAATATTTTACACTTTTACCAAATAATAGTTGTGACATATTCAAGTAATTATTTTAAATATAGTTAATTTAAAATACTAGACTTCATTCCGCAATTTTATACTCGGTAAATAATTCAAAATATAATTTTAATCTAAACTACAACTTTTTATTATTACTAATTAGTATATTTTTTGATTTATTTTGTGCTTTCGAAAAGTAATTTTTTTATATTAAGTAAAAATATAATTTATTATACAAACAAATTATAATTACTTTAAAATATAAAATATTGCAATCGGCAACTCTATTTATCATTTATCAGGTCACAGGATTATCACACAAACAGAAGATGCATGAAATCATAACTTATTTATCAGTAATGTCGAAAACATCATGTGGGCAATTCTCTTGTTAATAACGTTTAACAAATTCTGCCTCGGAAACGTTTTTGACCAAACACCAATTAAGGTGTGTGTTAAACTCAAATGTGAAGTGCTGTTAGTGGACGGCTACATTAATTCAACAACCATGTCAACGAATGTAACTTCGATTACTGCCTTGGGACGTATTTCAAAATTAAGAAGGGGAAGTGTAGAAAATTTACCAATGTTAAAATATATCGATTTAAGTAACTGCAACATCAGCCAAATGTACCCTAATACATTTAAGAATTTGCCAGCCGTTGAGGAAGTTACGCTTTTAAGTAATTATTTACGTGAAATACATTATGGCGTTTTTACAAACATGAGCTTTAAAAGTATTACACTTGCATTGAACCAGATCAAGGATATTGATCAAGAAGCTTTTGGATATATGCCTAATTTAGAAGAAGTCAACCTTTTAGGGAATAAACTATCATCTATCGGCAAAACATGGTTCCGAAATTCACCGAACGTAAAATCCCTTATCGTTAAATTTAATCAAATAACTTCGATTCAAATGAACGCATTCATGTATTGTTCAAATTTAAATATTCTTGACCTGAGCTATAATAAAATAAAACATATAAGATTATTTGCTTTCCTTGGATTAGAAAATATTAATATTTTAAACTTACAGTACAATAAAATTAGTAACATACCTGCAGGGTGGTTTTCATTTAACGCAAATATCACAACTTTACGATTACAGATGAATAGAATTCACCAAATTTCTCAAAAATTCTTTACAAGTATTAATATCAAAACAATGTTTATACATCCTAATCCATTATCGTGCCCATGCTTAGATATATTACTAGAACGTGAACAAATGAAAACATTTCAAATTGCCAATCCCAATGAAGATTCTGATATTTTTTGGGATGATTCTTATATGTTGTGTTTGAAACCTAAAAATCGTCCAAATATTTGTGCAATGGATTTCCAGGAAACTAACGTGGACTTAGTTATGGACTATTATAAGAAATTTAACTACACTAATTTAAGTAGAGGAGCTAAGATTTACATTAATTATCTTTAAAATATATCTATTATTATTATATATTATCTACAAAATATATAGTACTCATAAATATGTATTTTATTATACCTGATCATTTCAACAGCAATGAAATTAGAATCTCTTACAAATTGTAAGAAATCTACATTGAACAAAAGATATTATAAGCTTAAAAAATACATTTGTATGTTGTACAGTTTGGGCATGACCACCGAAGGATGAAACCCAATGTTGCATTATTTAATTATAAAGACATTGATGGTGGAACAGTAGTTGACTTTGAGCGAACTTTAAAGAAAATGAGGGCCACGAATAACGTCCATTAAAAGTTTACGGGGTTCCTGCAAGAGGAAAAATCTGAAAAAAATCAGGTTGATTGCGATCTTCTCATGGAAAATATTTTTGACTTACTATCACTGCCAGTTATACCGGAAACGGTTACCTACTTTGTTATATTAAATAAAATATACTTAATATTATTTTATTTTTCTTTGTTCGATTGCCTACTTCTCCATATCGGTTTATGTCCACTTAACTTTTACAGTTTTTGATTTAAAAAATTATTTGTCAAATATTGACCTCAAATAGGCGTTTAGAAAAATGCCTATAACTTCTAGTAGGTACAAGATAGACACACAAGCGGCATCACATACGACGACTAGATCATGCCCACCGGATGTGGTTTCCTTATCAGTAACATCTGGCCGTGTGTGCACTTTTGACCGGAAGTCCCGTAAGAAGCAGCGTTTTAGAGTGAGACTGGGAAGTGGATGAAAGAGTGTGATGAAAAATTCAGTATGGCCAACTTAAAAGTTGACAGGAAACAAGTAATAATGTAATTGTCTGGCTATAAGAAGGGGAGGGGTATAATTTGACCGTTAGCTGCACCACTTCAATTTTGTTACATAACTGCACATGGGGTCTTCCAGGACCCCAAGTTGAAAATTGCTTAAAAAAATCGTCTATCCTCTATATAAGAGTACAGAACGGTTCAAAAGTGTTAATTGGTGCATTATGGACTATAAAAATCAGCCCTACTAGAGAGTTAACTCTTTTTATAAATGTATGCGCGCGCAGTGACCGCAGCCCCATCACTACTTACTTTTAGCGCTCTACTTCTAAATCAGCACATTAGTTTTATGATATTTCGAAATTTTAAATAATTAAAAGTACTTTTAAGAAAGGATGGGGTCCTTCAAGACCCGCAGGTGCAGCTAAGGGTTTAAAATAGCGTCTGACAAGAGATAAAAATTAATGTAATTGGCTATTGATAAGAATTGGGAGCGATCAGTGGTGCCAACTTTCAAATTTGGTTCGAAATAAAAACTAATGTATTTATCTAATGATAAGATGTTGCGTTTTGAGATAAGATTCTTTTATGAAAAAATTAATTAATTACACAGAAACTTTCGTTTTGTAAAATATTTTAAATGTGTTTGAATGCAATAAATGTATTTATCATCTAGTACTTCCTGTTCTAGGTGATAAGGATTCATTTTCATAATAATGAAAAATAATTAAGCGATTTATTGTTAAATTAGTACAAGAAGAAATAAATGTATTCGTTTCACGCACAGTTTCCGTATTTAGATTAGAAATTAAAGCATCTGCATATAATATTATGTTTCTCTCAATAATTTGTCTAAGTCACTATAATATACTTATATAAACAATTATATAACTCTTTCTTTCTACTTTCTAAATCGACATAGTAGTTAATTTTAAAAGTGTATAAAAGTACACAAATAAGCACTAACATATTCTATTAAGTCGCACTAGTTTTCTTCAGGCGGCGGTCTGCAGTTTCTGTCCGAAGAAGACCAATGCGTATTTTCAGAACCATCACTTATTGGTATTTGATAAATTATTGATTATATCATGAATTTCCTGTTAATTATAAGATAAGTTTTAATCTCGATGTTTAGTAAAATTAAATCGGGGCATTTTATTTGGTAAATTTGATGATGTGTCATATATGTATCTACTGAATTTTTAATTGACTGCGGATCTCTAAATTAGGCTAACTATCTGAAAAGCTTATTAAGTTTAATTGATAAATTTTAGGCTGCAGAATTTATATCTGTAACAACAGGTCTTACTAAGTTATCTAATTTGTGCACTTTTATTCTTCCATATAGTCTAGGATAGATTGGATTTATTGTATTATGTATAATTTTGTGCTGTTCTTTTTGTAAAATGATTTTATGACAATCAGAAATTCCTAATTTTAAAAATCTTGAGAATTAAAAGCTTGTCTCTTGTTTAAGCTCTTTTATTCCGGAATTGTTAATAAAATTAGTTACTATTCTTATCTAATTTGATTTATTTAATATTGTAGTGGAATTATCTTTGACTGTATTTGTTATAATTAGATCTTCCCTTTTTACTTTATGTTTTAATTAATTTTGAATCGATTGTATTGTCAAGTTCAGATTGTTTAATAAATTTTGCAATTTTCTCTTTGTTTAATGCAATTTCAATTTCTATAATTAACGTTTCTTTAAAATTTACAAAATTTATATTGGGTGAATATTTAGAGTCTAATTCTAGCAATGATTTTTCTTGGTTGGTACATTGTGAGTATGAAATGTTTTGAAAATTATAGGCGTTTAATGTAGTTATATTAGTAGAGAGCGGATAAAAAAGCTTAAAAAAATATGAAAAAAAGCACTTAAAAAGGCACAAAATTTAGTGAAAAAAAGCATTAAAAAAGCATAAAAACAGGAAAAAAAGCATAAAAACACGAAAAAAGCACTAAAGAAAACTATATTTTCTTAATATGTTACACGTTTATCAACATATTTTACATAGAAATTCTGCTTAAAACTAAAATAAACACACTTTCTTTACGCAATATATAATATCATGTAAGTATTTAAAAATTAAATTGTAATTTTGTATACATTTCAAAATAACTAAAATCTATTCATGAAAACAGTAGATCATTAAATGTTGTTCTAGGGGTTTAATTGTTAAAAATATTACTTCTGACGCTCAATAAATTTTTGAAAGTGAAAAAGCTTCTCTTTATTTTAAATTATAGCTGGATCCATTTGAAAATTGCCATTCAAAATCAAGTTTAATTTATTTAATATTAAAAATCCTTCATTTTCACCGAATACTTCTTTCGATATTATTTTGATTTCTTGGCCAATGCGTCCAGGTATTTTCTAAAATGAATCTGCTTTTATAAAGATTTGATTGTGTTGCTCACAAAATTTAAACGCGATTTTTTGTAACTAAATTGTTTTGAAGGAAGCTCTTGTTTCTTAAGAACTGTTTGACAGTCAATAACTGATTTGCTTGTCGTTTCGGGAAAGTTGTATATAACCTTATTAAATTCTTCAAAATTGTTCGCATAGTACATCGTAGAATATAGCCAAGTTCCCCATTTTATTAGCACTGGTTTATGGGGCAGTGAGATATCAGGTAATGACTCCTTGAATAATTGCACTCACAGAAGAATATAAGAACTCTTTTTCCATATTTAATTAAATCTACAAATGGAAATTTCATTCTTATAGTTTCAGAAATTCGTTTCTATCCATGTGCTAAACTTGTACAATGCACAAAATGCATTATTAGTAAAATTTTGTAACTTGGTATTGTCTACGGCAAAAATAAGCTTGTCAATCCATCATTTATGAATTTTGCTATAATGTTATTATCAGTTTTCTTCAATTCTTTTGTATATATCAAAATACTATTGGTCGGATGTCTTCATGTTAAACTCCTATTATTAAATTAAACAAGCGTCTGTGGTTTCATCATCACATATAATTATTGTTAATAATATCTTTAATTTTTTGTATGGTTTCATACTACGCAAGAGTTACATAATTTTTTCTCGGGAATGCGCATTTTACAATATTTTCCCAAGAAAGATTTAAATGCATTAGTTTGTAATTTTCTTAAAGGGATATTCGAATGTAAAAGTATTTTGCACAAATGTATATTTAATTTAAATTGTCCATCGTTTGTTGAAGATGCTAAAGATTGTGAAATTGTGCTGTTTTTTTAGTTCAACTTTGAACTTTTTCAAACGTTCTTGATGAAGTGTTGTTATAACATGTTTTACATACAAGTCTTGACTAGTAAGGATGCGGTTGAGAATTAAAATAAAACTTACTATAGTCTGTTCGTTGGATCTTTGGTCGTACATCACAAACTATCGCTTCAAAAAACGACGAAAGTTTTACAGTGCGTTCTTTTTCTAACGCATTTGGTTTCCTTTATCAAACTGAATGTTTTTGCGTCGTTTCTCGAAGCGATAATTTGTGACGTACGACCAAAGATCCAACGAACAGACTATATTTTTAAACATGCCTTACAAAATAATGTATAATTTTCACTTGTTAATTCTGGATAGTCTCTAATTAATTCTTGTATTGTGGTTTTCACCTTTTGCATTATGGGTTAAATATACATGTGAATTATATAATATAATTTATCTGTGATTCTCCAGGTTAATACGATTCACGCATATAATAATTTTTGATATATAAGCAAAGTTTTTGGAATGTCAATTCAATAGTTTATGAATGCGAGTTTGAATATGAAAATTAACGAAAACGGTAAATATGCGCCAGTCGTCCCATCCGTATTTTTGCCGAGAGTAGAAAATTGATACGGTTGCAGAACACCTGATTATTAGCTATGACTTAAATTTGTTTACATTTTATACTTAGTGGGGCCCCTGTTTGGGCCTAGTTTAATCACGTTTACATCCGGAATATCATAGGTGTGATTCCTATGAAGCGTTCGTCTGTATTATCTGAATAATGAGACGGTCTATTATATCTACTTATTTATAAACGAATCCATTGTAAATTGGTAATTTGTACTAATATTTATTAATAATAAAATTCATTATAATTATTGTATCATATTATGAAGATTTTAAACAATTATGTTGTCAAAAGACACGAAGAAAATATGTAATACAAATATAATCTATAAATGATGGGATACAGATTTTTACGAAAATTCTCTATATTAGCACATTAATTTAATATCAGCGTGAAATTTTTATTAAATGTTTTTTAAATGTTTAAAAAAATGCTCCAAATAAGCATCAGAATCTAAAAAAAGCATGAAAATAAGCATAAAAAGTCAAAATAAGCACAAAAAGTCAAAATAAGCAAAAAAGCACAAAAAAACTTAGCGCTAAGTAATCACATTCTTCAAGATTCGTATAGATATTAAGAAATTTTTTCGATGCTATTAATATTAGGGATAAGCATAATGCTAGAAATCCGCTCTCTATATATTAGTAATAGTATTATGTTATTATTCATATCGTAGTCTTGGGATTTTCTTCTTTTATACCTGGGATTTCTTCTAGACGATAGAGAACTTACTTTGCTTCTTACATAATCATCCAAGAGGTCCACTGGATGTAGGTCGAACAGTAGTTCTGTGTGTATAATCTTCAGATAATTTTCCAAATGAATCCAACCTATCCTAATCTATATGGAGCAATAAAAAGCCAGCCTACTATTTTATCAATTAAACTTAATAGGAGTTTCAAATACGCTCACCTAATGTGAAAACAGCTGAATATTATTTGCGACTATCCCGGGGGAATCTGCATCTTATCACAGGCATCCTTACGGGTCACTCTCAGCTAAGGAAACACTTGTTTACTATGGGACTGGTGGAAACCCCCATATGTAGAGCATATGAAGAAGAGGACGAGACAGTGGAACATGTGTGTAGACAATTACAAATATCGTTCTGTATTATTTTATTCTATTATCCTTTGTTATTCACTGTGTACCCCCATCCGTGGCCTGTTTGTCAAATATCAGTCCACATGATCGGCCCCTTGTGGTGAAAAGTGTCTTATGTCTGCTATTTTAATAATTTAAAAACGAGTACCTGTTCTTGCTGTAATTCTACTACCGAAGGTCATATGCTGGTCCACTGATGCATATGTAAAAAGAAGTATAATGCTGATTGTATTGGAATAACTAAAGCTGAAGCGAGAAAAATTAATTTAAAAAGTGGACTTACTTGGACCTGCTTACAGTGTAAGGAGTTAGGTGATGATATAAATGAACTTAAGGCTGCTACAGTTTCCCTAAAGGAAGATATTAGGCAGCTTAAATCAATACCTTCCACTTTTTTAATCACGGAACAGATTATACAGGAAATTCCCGAAAGGGATAAACGTAAACAAAATATTATTATTTATGGACTGAAAGAGCCAATCCTTGAACCTAAAGCTGAACTAATAGAATCTGACAAATCCACAGTGTCAGGTATATTAAAATATCTCCACATTGCAATAAGTAATCCTAAACCTATTCGGCTTGGAAAATATGACCCATCGAACGAACGTCGTAATCGCCCCATCAAATTACGACTTGATAACCCATCTCAAGTAGGTTTAGCACTAAGAAGCCAACAAAATCTGAAATCTTCGAATAAATATAAACAAATTAGTATTTCTTCCGATAAAACACCTACCCAGATTGAATACTACCCCACAGTGAAAAACGACTTGGTTCATCGAACATCTGCTGGATAAAATAATCTCATAATTAACTATGTTCGAGGCATTTCAACGATTGTACAAAAGTCGGAAAACAAATTATGCCCATCATCTCCAGTACCGCTACTCGGATATACTACCAGAACACCCTCGGACTCTGTTCGAAAACTCATGTTATGTACACATCAACTGTTAACACATACTTTGACATCATTGCCCTAACGGAAATGTGGCTCAATAACTCCGTGTGTGACAGAACTGTTTCCTTCTTACTATAAAATTTTTAGATGGGACAGAAAATTTAGTTCTGTTGGTCGCTTAAAACGCGGCGGCGTTCTTTAGCGGTGTTTGAACAAATTTATGTTGAAAATTTTATGTTACGCATATTACAAATGTTATTCCACTTATAGATTTAGTTGCATGTAAGTGTAAAATTACTCTATACGTTATTTACATATTAGTTCTGTACATACCACCAGATGTATCCCTCGATGCGCTATCCTTATTCCTTGAACTGTTAGAAATTCTAATATTAAATAAAAGAGTGTTATTCTAGTAATTGTACTCCCACAGTGCCCCCAAAATTAGATTCATTAAATACGTTTATTCATTCCACGAGTTTATTTCAACTAAATACTGTCACAACATAATCAATATCTTGATTGAGCTCGACGGACTTCCTTTAGTACCGAAATATAGTTACCACCCCCCACCCCCCCCCCCTTTGCAATTACAAGTAAATCAATCTGTCCATCCTTTTCCAACTAATAATAATACTATTAGGTGGAGAATAACACTTGTTTTGTTCCATATTGTTTTTATTTTCAGTTGCCTGACACGTGTTTCGGTCTTCGCAGACTATTATCAAAGTTAAAACAGTTTTACCACCTAATAATAATATCTGTTTCCATCAAGAGTGTAGCGCAACAAGCATTAACTTTAATAATAATACATTTTATAATTTTCGAAAAGCAAACTATCCTGCTCTATATGATGCTTTAGCAACCACAATCTGGACATTTTTAGAATCTATTACGGAGGTTAACGAAGCTGTAAAAGCATTTTACAACAACTTATATGATATTCTTGATTCTTGTGTTCCCGTACATTCTCGTTGAAAATCTGCATTTCCCCCTTGGTTTACCAGTAACATCATACACGATCTTAAACTTAAAAATACTATCGCCGAAAGTGGAAGACTAGTAATTCATCTTTTTACCACAACGAATTTATTCGGTTACGCCGACAAACAAAAGATAAAATTTCTACAGCCTATAGGAATTATCTCTCATGAATCGAACAAAATATTGAAAGCAACCCAAAGCAGCTCTGGAATTTTATCCAATCTAAAAATGATTCCACCAGAATCCCATGTCTACTAAGTAACAATAATATGGAATATCATAAACCTGCCGATATTGTAAACGCATGCAGACTATTTTTTAGTGTCTATTCACCTAGTTCATTTAATGTTAATATAGAGGCGACTACAAATAATATCCCTCATGATATTTCTTTGGTGTCCGAGGTTGACATTATTATAATAATAATAATATTTATAATATTTATTCGTGCTTTAGTTCTACACTTTACACAAGTCAAAATCAAAAATAAGGTTACAAATATAAATAACATATAATACACATATAGATTAATCCTAATAACAAAACGGCCTAAGTATAACGTTTTACAATGTAGGTACAAACAAATCTATTAATTAGGTAACATACGCTTGAAAATTTGAAATAGATGTGTGAATTTTACAATAACAAGGTTAATGACCGGCTGGAGTGCTGACAAATACATAAAACAATAACACATTAGCAATGATTAAAGGTTCACGGAATTTGATATAAACTCCTCTAAGTCGTATGGCGCAAGATCAATAAGGAATCCCTTAACAGCACTCTTAAAATTTGCAAATGGTAATGCACGTATGTCTTTAGATAATTTGTTGAATAACAATGGACCATAGTAAGTTGCTCCAGTTTGGGATTTGGTTAACCTAATTTGTGGTATATTAATATCACTTCGGTATCTAGTTGAATACCCATGGCGTTCATGGGTAGAATATGTGTCCAAATTTTGTTTAACAAAACACACACACTCCAGGATGAACAGTGCTTGTAGTGTAAGTATACGAAGCTCTTTAAATTTATCCTTGCAGTCTTCTTGATAGCCAAGGCCGCTTATAACACGCACAGCTTTGCGCTGTAAGGCAAAGAGTCTGTGACGAGATGCTGAATGACCCCATACTAGTATTCCATATTGTAAATGGCAATGGCAGTACTCAAAATAGACAGTTCTGAGTATCCAACTAGATACCGAGTTTTTCAGGCTTTTTAATCGATAAATACCCCACGATATTCTTTTCGCTATTTGATCTCCGTGATGATCCCACTTTAAGGTACTATCCAATTGAAGTCCCAAGAATTTGGTATTCACTGGTTCAGTGGTTTCAGTCCTTTATTAGGGGCATTAATAAACTTAAAAATAATGGTACTAGTGGTGATTACCAAATTCCAAGCTTTGTAATACGGGACTGTAAACAATTTGTCCTGAAACCCTTACTAATAATATTCAACCAATCAATTAAAACGTGTACATTTCCAGATGTCTGGAAACGTGCACGTATAAGTCCAGCACATAAGAAAGGGGACAATACTTTGATAAATAACTATAGACCAATAACAATCTTGCCAAACTTTGAACACACTGTACACAATGATCTATTTGCATGCGTTAAAACAATAATCTCACCACAACAGCATGGATTTATGCCGGCTCGGTCGACTGTAAGAAATATGGCAACAATAACACAATGCATTAGTGATGCTATTGAAAACAGAGGTCAGGTGGATGTGATCTATACAGATTTTTCCCGAGCATTTGACAGCATAGTTCATCACATTTTGTTTAATCAAGTATCAAGCTTTAGATTTGGAACTCGTACTATTAGATTTTTGAAATCTTATCTTGAAAATCGGGTAAATTATGTATTTTATAAGGGCTTTAAATCATTTGAATTTGTATATACATCAGGTGTACCGCAAGGTTCAAATCTTCGACCTCTTTTGTTTGTAATGTTTATTAATGATCTTCTTATCTCCACCTCGTGTCATGTATTCAGATGACATAAAAATATTTTATTTATTAGTTTATTCAACAGAAATAATTTCATTCAAATTAGTGTTGCTTTAATAGTTGTACTATTTGTAACACGCAAATTAATTTGTATTATTCAATGTCTGTCGAAGTATTAGCTAGAGAAGTAGTTGTTTCAAATTAATTTGTTTTGTAGTCTTAGTAAGACTCATTGTTGTAGATTCACGAAAAGTTTTCGTATTTTTAAATTTATTATTTAATTTTCTACAACGAACTAAAGGATTTTAATACATTTTATTATAAAAATATTTGGTAACATTAATGGATCAGGAGATTCGATTCTACTCCAAAACAATCTTGATTTAATTTCTACATGGTGCTGCAAAAATTAACTAAAATCAAATGTTAATAAATGCACTTTGGTTAGCTACGTCCGTGTGATACATCTTAAATATTATTATAATATACAGGTATTTCCACTGCAGAAGCTCACTGATGTTCAGGATCTTGGGGTTACATTCGATCTACAAATCACTTTTTCGCAACATATATATAATCTAGGCAAATCTGCTTCAAAAACACTAGGATTTATCATGCGTATAAGAAAATATTTTGATACTGTCATGTTACTCAAGTCATTGTATTTTGCACTAGTTAGGAGCAAGTTAGAATATGCGTCTATAGTTTAGTATCCACACTACACGTATCTATCATTAATTATTGAACGGATACAGAGACGATTCTTAAAATTTTTATCATATAAAATTGATGATATTTATCCTGAAAAAGGTGTGTATTATGCATATCTTCTTAGCCGGTTTGATCTTGAATCCTTATCCACTCGTAGGAACCAAAATAGCGCAAAAATGTTGAGAACCTTGTACATGGCAAGGTTGATTGTCCCGATCTCATATCAAGAGTTAATTTTAATGTACTTAGAATTTCATCACGTCAATGTAATTCCTTATATGTCCCTTTATCTCAGTCTAATACGTTGTACAAATCTCCAATTTTCCATATCTGTAGAAATGCGGAGAAAGTGTATTCAGATATATTTAAATAATTATTTTAATTTTTTTTTCTTTCTATTTTCTACTTTAGATATTTTGTTAATTCTTTATTATATATTCTTAAGATTAACTATTGTTAGATTTTAAGTATATGTCATAACATATATAGTTATATTGTGTTGTAATTGGTGACTGTTGGGCAATAAAGTTGATTATTATTATTAATAGAAATAAAAACACGAAAACATTTCGTAAATTTACAACAAATGAGTCTTACAAAGACTACAAAAACAAATCACTTATTGAAACAACTACTTCTCTGGCTAATACCTCGACACACTTTGATATTGAATGATTTGCGTGTTACAAATAGCAAGGCTATCAAAGCAACACTATTTTGAAAGATTTTTTTCTGTAAAATACTCTAAAATTGGTTGAATGTACATTAAATAGTTTATGAGTGACTATGGTATTATAAATTTGGAAAAAGAAATTAATTTAGGTTGATGTAATTAAAAATAAATTAGCAAAAGTAATTAAATAATTTAACACTCAAGACATGCTTGAGTAAGTTATTTACATTTCATTATATTTATTTTAGTAAATGTTTTTACTTGTATTTAAAATCAATTTTATAATAAAGCTGTACTAAAGAGATCGAAAGATCGAAACACGTGTCTGCAGATGGTTATAATTTTGAGTGTTAAATTATTTCTTTTTTTATTTTATTTATTAGTTAATTTTCTACAACGTAAAGGATTTTGATACCTTTCTATTAGTAGATTTAACTAAATATTTAAATAATTTCCATTTAGAACTCAATATTAAGCTAGTGTCATTTAATGTAACTAATATATAGGGTTGCTGATATATATGAAAACGGTCGGATATCTTCTAAAGTAAGATAGCTAGTAAAAAATGTTAAGATACAAAAGTCTTGGAAATTTTTAAAAACTATTAAAGTAAACACAAATTAAGTATACAGGATTAGCCAAAAAGTCAGAACAAAATAAAGTTTCCCTTTTTTTAATAGAACACCCTGTATATTTTTCCATATTTCAATTCATCTCGAAATTCCAAACTAAATTTTTAAAACTAAACTTGACCGTTTTAGAGATATCGAACTTTCAAAATCACGTTTTTTTTTTTTATAAATTATACAAAAATAATTAGCCTTCAAGTTACCTCTCAAAGGTAGGTAGAACGCAGCGTTGTTATGGAGATGGAAATCTCCATAACAACCCTGCATAATTCACACAAAAGTACATTTGGTTTGAACAATTTTCGCGCAAAAATGTTATATTTAAGTGAAACCGAGTGAATTGATGTAACGTTGTTATGGAGATGGAAACTTTGAAAGGTAACTTGATGACAAATTATACAAAAATAATTTATAAAAAATTGATTTCCAAACTTCGATATCTCTAAAACGGTCAAGTATAGCTTTATGATGTGTTATACGAATTTTGTTTTGAATTTGAGATTCATTGAAATATGGAATAATATACAGGGTGTTCCATTAAAGAAAAAGCAAGTTTGTTTTATCCTGATTTTTTTACTGATCCTGTATACTTAATTTGTCTTTATTCTAATAGCTTTCAAAAAAACCTAAAACTTTTGTATCTTAACATTTTTGGCTGGCTATCTTACTTTAGGAGATATTCGACCGTTTCCATACTTATCAGCGACCCTGTGTTTACCAACATATTCAACCCAGAGTCCACCAAAAACCAATTACGTTCTGGTACAAGTAAGTATGTGGATGGCATTATTTCAGTCATTACACCCTAATATTAAATTTATATTAGAACAAGTAGTTAAAAACAGTATAAAATTTTTAGATGTCTTAATTACAAGAACAAAAGAAAATAAATTTAACTTAAATTTACATTTACAGACACGGAATAAATAGGGTGACCCAAAATTGAGATACGACCCCTAAGTTAACATTTTCAAACGTGAACTTCTATTTTTTATTGCATTTATGGATTCTTCGTGAAATTTTGAGTATTTTTCATGTAGCATACCCCATGTTGATATTCAGTTTTTGTCGAAACATTCAAAACGCCTCCTTGGTTTAACCGTTCTATTGAAATCAAACTTGCTAAGAAGGATAAGGCTCGCAAAAAGTATTTTAACTCCAGAGCTGACTCATGACTTAAGTAGATCTTGCAAAAATGATATAGCTTCTGCTCATTCAAATTATGTTTGTCAAATAGAGTATAATCTTCGTACCTCCCCACAAGTTCTCTGGACATGTGTAAACCAAAAAAGGTCTCATCTCGATTCCCGGTGTAATGACACTAGGCGATACTGAATTATCTAATTGCAACGACGTAGTTAATGGATTTGAGAATCACTTCAGTAGGTCATTTGTTCAAAACTCTATGCCTGTTTGTGAAAATACAACTTCTTTTACTCATCGTGCCGATTTTAAATTATGTATATCTGATCTGAGAAAAGAGCTTCATGGTCTGAAACTTACATTAATTATGGGTATTGATTTAGTTCCCAGCTTAATATTGAAAGATGCAGCCGATGTTCTGAGTGAACCATTATATTAAGTAGCGGAATATTTCCTATTATTTGGAAGCTGATCCGTATTTGTCCGGTATTCAAAAATGGTATGAAAACAGCAATTGAAAATTATCGACCTGTTTCCATATTGAGCAATATGTGTAAGGTATTCGAATCTCTTCTTAACAGCTGTATATACAGCATTGTCAGTGTCACTCTTTATGAAGATCAACATGGATTCGTAAGAATCTCTTCTACAACAACCAACCTAACTAATATCACCCAAATTATATCTGAGGCTATGGATACTGGTCAGCACGTTGATGCCATCTCCACTGATTTAGGCCTTCGATAAACTAGACCATGAATTGTTATTATCGCGGCTTGAAGATTGTGATTTGAGTGCTAAAGTTATAAATGTGATTCGCTCTTATTTACAGAACCGGTACCAAATTGTTGAAATTAACGGCATCCAATCTAATATGTATTTGGGGCCACTTCTATTCTTATTATTTTTTAATAGCGTATGCTCCGAAATTTAATGTAAAACTTTATTATATGCAGACGATTTGAAAATTTTAAATATTTCACCATTAACGCTGATTGCATAGATTTGAAACGAAGCCTAGATGCCATGGTAAACTAATGTTATATGAACAAATTGAATATTAGTATTGGTAAATGTTCAGTAACATACTAAACACGAAAGTTTAATGTAATAAAACATGATTACGTAATTGATAATATAACACTCGCTAGATTTGAAGAAATTAAAGATTTGGGTATTACATTTGATAATAACTAACATTTAATATGCATGTAGCAAAACTTTCTACAGAGTGTTATAGACTTTTAGGCTTCATAATTCGCAACTGTAAATCTTTCAAGAATATTGATGTTCTTGTAAAATTATTTGATACATTTGTGCTGAGCAAGTTGTGTTATTGTTCGGTAGTATGGTCACCTTGTTATTATAAATATATTAATTTTCTTGAAAATGTACAAAAGATTTTTGAGATACATTTATTTTTTTAAACATGGGACTTATAGTTTTGATATTCCATATCAGGATCTTTTGAAATAATTCAATTTTTACTTTCCCTATATACGAAGTATACCGGGTGTCTCAGACCACCCGTACCAGCCTTTTATTTCGACAACGCTTGGTCGAATGTGTCTGGGACAAAATTTTTTATTACCAAAGTGAACCCAAAGAATCCACTAATGAATTTATTTCTTACCGGAATAATCCGGAAGTACCCGGGACCGGAAGTAACTTTAAAATTTCAAATGACAACATAGGTTGAGTATGGTATTAATTGATAGGTCTGTTTAAAAGGAACAACTTTTATTAAAATATTTTTTAAATATTTTACATTGTTACAAAAATAAACGAAAAAAACTAAATTGAAAATTAGTTATCCATTCAATACTAAATTTCCTCAAGTAGTCTTTGCTTTTTTGTTATGTTAAAATAATTGACGTTCGTGAATATTTGAAGTAAAATAAATTATTATTATAAAAGTATTGAATGTGTCAACATGGTTTTTACAAACCTCTAAGGTTTTGATGTGCTGATGATATTAGATGAATGCGGCCAAAACTATCGTGCTGATGAGCGAATTTATACTGAACGATACCCTCAACGAGCCAATCAGTCAAAAAATGTTTTTCGGCGCCTTGCAGAACGAGTTAAGACAACTGGTAAGCTACAGCCCAGCCACAACAAAGGTCGAAGTATCAGAAAACGCGTACAAGATGAAAGAACATCAGATATTCTTGCAGCAATTGCTCTGGACCCGAACATCTCTACTGGAAGAATTGAAATCGATGCTGGAATAAGTCGCTTCACTGCTTGGAGAGTTTTGAAAACAAACAAATTCCATCCATCTCATATCTCTTTACACCAGAAACTTGAAGAGCGGGATTTTCAAGATACGTTGAATTTTTGTGAATGGTTGTCTCATAAAAATTATAATTTCTATCACAAAATTTTATATATAGATGAGGCGACATTCGAAAGCAACGGAGTTGTTAATTTACATAATGCTCACTACTGGAGTAATAAAAACCCTCATTGGTTAAGAGAAGTTGATATTCAACACGTGTGAACCCTTAATGTTTGGTGTGGTATTTTAGGAAACCAAATAATTAGTTCGCATTTTTCGATGGCTCATTAAACGGAGCTAAATACATCGATTTTTAGAAAATAATATTTTTGACCTTCTAGATGACGTTCCATATGCAACACGTTTAACAATGTATTTGCAACAAGATGGTTGCCCAGCTCATTACGCAAGAGTTTCTTGTTAAACCGTTGATCGCATTTTCCCTGGTCGATGGAATGGAAGGCTATGACCATTTCCATGGCCACCATGTTCTCCTTACAGAACGCCTCTTGACTTCTTCTTGTGGGGACGTATCAAAGACCTAGTCTATAAAGAGCTTCCAACCACGAGGGATAATATGCAGAAAAGGATACGCAATATCTACCGTTCACTAAGTGAAGATGAGATACTACGGGCCGTCAATGACGTTCGAAATCGGCTACAAAGATGCATTGATCAAGGCCTTTTGAACATACCATAAATAATTGAATAGTAGTTTTAATTATCATTTTCTTTACTTTCACACTCTTATTTGGATTATTAAATAAAATACTTTCAAACAATTGCTATTTTTTGTTTGTCGAAATAAAAGGCTGGTACAGGTGGTCTGAGACTCCCGTACTATAGAAGCCATGCATCGCAAAATAATAATAAAATAATAATTCAGTTTTGAATAAGAGGAACTCTTCTCACCTGAGTGTAGAAAATAATATATTACCCAAGGAAAGTATTGAGGAACAATACGAAGAATCATGTAAGAAAATTTGCAATATTAACACATATACAAATTGTTATTAAACAAAAAGCAAAGCCTACTTGAGGAAATTTAGTGTTAAATGGATAACTAATTTTCAATTTAGTTTTTTTCGTTTATTTTTATAAATATGCAAAATATTAAAAAAACATGTTAATAAAAGTTGTTTCTTTTAAAAAGATCTATCAATTAATACCATACTCGACCTATGTTGCCATTTGAAATTTTAAAGTTACTTCCGGTTCCGCGTACTTCCGGATTATTCCGGTAAAAAATAAACTCATCAGTGGATTCCTTGGGTTCACTTTGGTAAATCAATTTTTTGTCCCAGTCACATTTGACCAAGCGTTGTCTAAATAAAAGGCTGGTACGGGTGGTCTGAGACACCCGGTATATAGGGGAAGTATTGTGATCGTGATTTTTTTTTGAATTTTTTTTTTGCGGAAATATCCGTTTTGAGGTCCCCTGAGTCCACTAAACTAATTTCTGGAAAAAAAAATTGTGTCTGTGTGTGTGTCTGTCTGTCTGTCTGTCTGTCTGTCCGTGGGTGCTGTATCTCAAAAACGACTGATCCGATTGAGATGAAACTTTAAACGTAAGGTTTTATCGTTAAAAACTGGAACTGAAAAGCTTTTGGTAAACATTCATAAACCGGAAGCGGGTGTTTACTCAAGGCGTTTTTTTTTTGTTTTTTTCCGATATTTTTCTTTAATATGAAAAATATTACAAAACTTTTCAAACAAAAGTTAAAGAGAATGAGAAACTGAACAAATTTTGTTAAAATATATTTTTCATAAAATTCTTAACTTTCGAGAAACAAAAAAGAAATTTTTGACATTTTTTGCCAATTGCTTATTGAAGCAACATGAAAGTTAAATAACAAATAATTGTAGAGAATTCAAAATTGAATAAATTATTAAGAATAACCGTTTTGCATAAACCGCATAGTTTTCGAGTTAAATATAGGGAAGGTACTGTGATGGCCACATCACCATTTTTTATCTTTGCATTCAAGACGTACATTAATTGACTTATGTTTCTTATATAAGTTAATTCATAATAAAGTTGATAACCCTAGTTTCTTAGGTACATTGAAATTTAGTTTTAAATTTCAATATTCCTAGATTCACGTCGCAGCATGCAAAAACTTTCTCTTATCGCACACTGAACACTAACCACTGCCTTAACTCTCCTCTTTATCGTCTTTCACATCTATACAATCAGTTTAATCTCTCTATTGATTTATATTCTCCATCTTTTACTGCCTTTAAATCATCTGTTTTTGTTGAAGTTTAGAGGCCGCTCAAATCAAAAGTATGAAGAAAAACCCGAAAATTTGGTTTTTCGGCGGATAAAAATCTGTGGCATTTCCAAAACCCATTACTAAGTTGCCGTAACGTACTTTTCCATTGAAAAACATTATATAGAAAATTTTTTGATTACTAAACTCATAATATTGGCGGTATTTCAAACGGAGCGTGCATTTTTAGATGTTAATTTTGGTCAAAATTTTCGAATTTCCGGAAAACTTGACGTATAACTTCGGTTAACAAATGACTTCATCGCTGTTTATGGTCTTAAACACTATAGAATACATGTAAGACTTATTGCAAGACCTTTGCGCCACTTTCTATAACCCAGAATTTTGCCTAGGTTCTCTAAGCGGCGATTTCAAGATTTTTGTCTTTATTGAAATCCATAAATATAATATATATTCTGATACCTCATTATTTATTATTACTTTATTTTTTGTATCTTTGTGTACACACTTGATGGCTTGTATCAGTTTTTTCTCTATCTTTCTCTTTTCTAGTATTCTCCAAATGTCTGTTCCAAATACATGGACGCATAATATACTGTTTCTCTTTGCTTGACAATTAATTCGTTATTTATCCCTTGTTATAGTAACTCTGTGCTTCACCTAGCTCCATTTCTATTATTTGCCGTAATTTTGTCTCTAAAATATTTTCATATATGTTTGATATTGTACTTAGTAAGGTGATTCCCCTGCAATTGCAGCGGTCTCTCTTGACCCCGCTATTATAAGCCTAACTTTTAGATCTTCCGAACATGTCTCTTCCACATTTTATTTATTATTTAATGTAATAAATCTAATCCATTATCATTAATATTTTTAATCATTTCTATTGTAATATTGTCTTCTCCGGAAGTTTTGCAATTCTTCAAGGTTTTTATTGCCTTCTTTCTATTTTACTGTAAGCCCTACATTTTGTAATATTTTTTAAACATTTTGCAATCGAGTTATATGTTCCGTAAATGTTTTTCCCGTAATCAGATTGTCATCAAGAGAAATACAAATTCTCTCAAAATCATTTAAACATTTTTTATTATTCGCTGGAATTGCGCAGGTGCTGGACTGATCCCAAATGGTAATTTATTATTATAAACGAATGAACCCCGGTGTGTTGATATTGCCATCAAATTAAAAAAAAATGCACGCTGCCTTCCAATTTTGCAAAATGTTTCTCTATTTTTGGTAATGGATACTATCGAGTGGCCCATGCAATAATCTCCAATGGTGATATTACGTTTAAATTAATTAACCGATTTATTTCCTTATCAACGTTATCTTTAAGTGAAAAAGAGCTTTTGTTTATAAAATGTTGCTTTTGTACTACCTTTAAATGTAGCTTGCAATTTATAAATGTATCTAAATTTTCAAAGAATACTTTGTGAAATTCTTTAACCAATTGGCTGTCTATTTAGGTCTCGTCCATTCGATTCTTACAAATACAAATTAATTCCTTAAATCCAAAATTATACTTTTCTAAAAAGTCAAGACCAAGCAGGGGTGTTCTCCTACCATTGACAATATACATATCTAAGGGCCTTATTAAGCCGTTATACTTTAATTTTGTTGAAATTTTTTTACGATTTGAAACCCTTCCATCTGTGTACTCAATTAAATTCAAATTAGCGTCAGATAATGAATGAAATTTCTTCACTGAATTGAAAAATTCACTATGTTTAACCACAAATAATTATTGTAAAAATATTATATAACGTGAAGGCACAATTATATAAATCTAAACAACACAGCACGACTCGAGTTTCGATGCTTTATCGTCATTATCACTTGATAACGATTAACGATTTTTAATTTTTGAAAATCTGAGAACCAAACTGTGATATTTTTAAAAGGGTTTTGGATTTGGGTTTGAAATTTGTTAGGATTAAGGAATTGGAGGTTATATTCAATGTAAGTCACTATGAAATCTTTGGCGAGATGATGATCTTCTATGTGAAGTTTGGAGATTTGATTTTCGGCCACTTTTTGGGTGTAAGTTCTGATTCTACAATAATTGTTATTATTTTAATTTAATTTAATGAAAATGTAATAAAGAATCATTCTCGATAATCTACAATAAACGTGGGCGAGATAATTTCAATGAATGTAACCTGCGACCGAGCAGAAGGTATCGAATATGATTTAATTGTGTAACAATCCAAATTCGAAATTAAACAAATTTATAAACTAGGCAAAATCAAAATTCTTCATCTCATAATTACAGTGTTTTAAATTAAAACCTTTTAAATATATTAAATAATTGTGAAGTACCAGAAATTTAAATCATTTTTAATTTGAACAATAACTCAATAAATTAACGATTGTTATATAAAATGAAGTTATATCACTTCCTTCGATAGTTGAGGTTATCGACCAGCAACAAGGAGATCCCTACCTTATTAAATTTTTTATTGGAAGCGAACTCTGATACACCTTGAGAAAACATTTTAAAACTTGTTTTTACAACTGTATATTTTAAGTAAGAATAGAAGTAAAACAATTAAGTGTGAAGAAGTTTATAAATAATGTACATAAATAATGTAATGTACATATTCCTCTTCTTGTGAGGGGAAGGACGAAAAAGGGTAATAACAATTCCTCTTCTTTTGGACATGATCAGTCTGTCACCCAGATGCTGGAATATTGCGAACCGATAGGCGGATATTGGAAAATCCGCTAGGTCATTTATGGAGGTGTGTTATAGAAGTATCCAAGATTAAAGTTTCATTTAACCCTTACAGATTTAAAAGAAAATTAAAAGCAGTTCCAGCAGATAATTTTTGACGTTTCAAGGAATAGGCAGACACAATGGGAGTATTTTAAGAGGTGCTGGTCCGTCAAATACTTAATACAACTACAGAGCAGAAATATAGTAGTATCCTGATAAGATAATTATGTATGTGCGACTAGTTATTCTGAAAGAATTATAGAAATTATATACGAGAGAAAACTGTTTTTTATCCGGTAAATAATTTCTGGACTCTTCTTCAAGTTAAATGCAAAAATTCAATATTTTCTATTTTCGATTCGTATTAATATCTCAGCTATTTATTTTGATTAGAACAAAAACACTTTTCTGTTTGTTTTACAAAAATTTATTATTTCTCTTCCTACTAGTTTCGATAATGTCGAATAACTAGTGAAATTATTATTAAATAATTAGTGTTAATAATTAACTAGCGAACACTATATTCTTAATTAGAAGTTTAATTATTAATCCATTATTTTAATACTACTTTTTTTGGGCATATGGTATTATTTTTTATAAAGTTAACACGAATTTCGCCATTCTATGATTAAAATTTTTAATTTGATTACAGATTTTTAGCGGTATACGAGATTATTTAATTTTATAATTAATCTGAAACAGAAAACTTATATGGCTATTTGTTTCTATTTTTAACTTCAGAATAAAATCTATCAATTACTTATAATAGGAAGGGATCGAGTTATTTGTATTTAATTACTTATGGAATTAGGTAACATTGGAGGGGTTAAATAAAACACTTAAAACATGTATTCATATTTTCAAATATAATCAATATAAGTTTTAGCTTTCGTACTTATTACAGTATAATTGACTTTATTATAATAATCCGTAATTAGGTTATTATTTGCTTCTTGAAAATCGCTAGTGCAAATATGTGGGCGATTTTGGGGTTTGATACATAATAAATAAGAATCGTCCCAAAGTATATCCCAATCATCGTAAGGATCAACAATTTTGAATGGTTTTATTTTTCCTCGCTCTTGTAAAACATCTAAACATGGACATGAAAAAGGATTCGGGTATATGTATATATTTCGTATATTAACATAATCAAATAAATTATTGGAAATTTGGTCTATTCTATTCATTTGAACATGAAGATTGGTAATATTCGCACCAATTGAAAATAGTCCTTTGTCTATATAACGAATTTGGTTAAATTGTAAGTTTAAAGTACCAAGATTGTTTAATCCCATAAAGGCAAACAACGTTAAATGTTTTATTTTATTGAAGCTTAAGTCAAGGATGTTTAAATTAGGACAGTTTTCAAACGCGGTTACAGGAATGACGCTAATTTGATTAAATTTAAATACCAAATGTTTTATATTTATTGAATTTTGAAACCATTTATCGTTGATATTTGTAATTTTATTTCCTAATAAATTCACATATTCTAAGTTAGGCATATGACCGAACGCTTCATCATCAATTTCTTCGATTTGGTTTAATTTAAGTATAATACTTTTAAAACTTCTGTTTGTAAAGACGCCATAATATATATCAGAAATGTAATTCTGCGAAAGTATTAACTCATCAGCTACTGGTAAATTTGTAAAGGAGTTCGGGTATATTTGATGAATACTACAATTACTGAAGTTGATATTTTCCAATTTTGGTAAATTTTCCACACTTCCCCTCCTTAATTTGGTAATAATTCCCATGGCAGTGATGGAGGTTACATCTGTCCAAACGCTTGATGGATTCACGTATTCGTTCACTAACTGCACTTCACATTTCAATTTGACACAAACCTTGATTGGCGTTTGATCAAAAACATTTCCCAAACACAAGGAATTAACTGTAATTAATATTATGAGTCTCCACATGGTGTTTTCGACGTGAATAATATACATGTTATAATTATACGTTAATATGTTTCTCACGATAATCCTATGACCTGATAGTAATTATCAATATTTTTGCGTAATCGTTAAAAATAGCTGCTATCTCTAGAATTAAGTAATTTTCTAAAATACTGATTACAATATTTTAAAACTATTATTATGTTAGTTAAGTTTAATATATTCCATATAAAATAATTATAACTATTTATATATTCCTCTCTCAACACATAACTCTTATAACAATTGCAGATTCATGATTTAATTAGTATTTGTTACTTTTTTATATAAGGTGGATATGTATAATTATTTTTAATAATATATTCTGTCTTCAATCTCGGTTGTTTTTTTTTGAGACATTGCATTTATTACCATTTTATTTAAATTTAATACTTGCAAAAACGTGCATTCCATAATAGTATCAATTTATTTAAGAATGTGCTCCATCGTTTATTAAATATTGGAATATGTAATATAGATTCTAAATCTATTTCTGTCAGTATCTGTTTAGGTTTAATGTTTTACCATTTATATCTAGTTTGAAGTACGTTTTTATAAACTTATTACTTATTACAATATTATTGAATGAGACCATAACGGTTAGAAATATATATTATTAATGCATTATCTATTTTACTCTAGTAAATGATTAAATTCTATGTTTATCGCCAAAACTTAGAATTAAGTTAGTTAAATAGGTATTGTCTATATTATTACTTTGACAGTCAATCCTCAGAAATGGTATAACATAATCCCTTGCCTGAGAAAATATTATATATTAATTTAATTTTCTCGAAAAATGTTTCAATGTTTGCGCTAGGAGGGTGAAAATTGCCTGCTAAGATTATCTTTAATTCATGTGCATAGGAAGTTTATTGATGTCTTTACGAATAGATGATTCAATTATGATTCGTTTATTTTTGAATGCTCTGTTAAAGCTATTACTTGGCAATCTAGATTTTCTGATATAACTGTTATGTATTTATTGCCGTGCTGATTGATTACACCTTTCGTTATATTTGCTAGCGTTTGTTACTTCTAAATGTTATTTGTTGCTGTATAAAATAATACTTCCATTATTGAATTATTATATCAGTTATTTAATTAGTCTCCGTTAAAGGGCGTATGTAAGACAGTATTTGAGGTTTTGCCAATAATTACAATAATATTGAAACATTGCTTTAAACGATGTAAAACTTTTTTTTTCTATAAATTAATAATCCTAGAAACGCTATATATAGTTTTCCCAAGGAACTATAATATAAGAAGTAAAATATTGTTTTAGAAAAATGAACTTAGATTAAGATGGGCAGTAGCAGAGGCAATAACATATAGAAAAAAACTAAACATACCAGTCCAAGAAAAAGTTAAACTTTTAAAAAGGGACAAAGAAAATTCAATAAGGCATGTTTTTGAGGAAAATAAGTACTGCAAAAATATTGGATATTTTTGTAACAGAGTTTTCAGTAAATGGCATAATTAAAGATTTAAGAATGACAGGTGCTCTTATTGAATACTTTATGATGTGTATGTTATAATCTTTATTTATTTCTCTTTAGATCTACATCACAATTTTAACGCCCTCTTAAAAAAAACATTCGCCGAGCTTACTCTATGACGTAGATAATTGTGTGGAACAATTTAATTCACTCATTCCAAAATTTATAGGTGGGAAGAGGATACATTTCTGCAAAAGACGTTCGTATCAGGCACGGTTCGGTGCAGCTGTAATTTGCTATAATTCTTGGCGGCCAGTGTATTCAACCAGGAAACATTTGGTAGGTAGAAGAATTCCTGGAGAATATGGTAAAGTAATAGAATTAAGAAATTTAAAATTACGTGGCACGCGACTTTACCTGAGGCCGAAAAAAATTTTACCGGATATAAGTGATGAACAATTTAGTCAAATGAGGAGGTCATCGACGCCACTAAAGCTTATTTTGCAGAGTTCCCGAAATCATATTTTTCTGAAGGCTTAAAAAAGTTGGAGCACGCCCTGCAAAGGTACTATGTTGAAAAATAAAAAATAAAAAACCTGTTTAATTACTGCGTTTTCTTGCCCATTCCGGAAACTATTCAATCTACCCTCGTATATATACAACAATGCCAGTGTCACTCATCATGAAGATCAACATGGATTCGTAAGAATTTGTTCTATAACAACCAACCTAACTAATATTGAATAGACGAGGCCGTTACTTGTTGAAACTCCATTATAATCACTTAATAAAACACTGGTATAGCGTGAGGTTTCAAAAATTAATTTATTGTACTATGATAATTGTTTCGCCACACTGTGGCATCATCAGGTAGATGTATGATTGTGACAAAATACAAATTGTGTTTATATATTAACGGAGTGGGACTTTGTGAGGCTGGGGATTTGGGGGGATTTGCGGTTGTTAACAAACATTTTTAAAAGATTTTACAAACGAAAAATATTGACATGGAAATCAAAAAATATTTAATAATGGCGAATTGTTGGTCTCTGTTTGGTCGTTTAAAATGAGTCCTCTCTTGTTAAATTTGTTTATTTCCATGGATTCCAATAGATTGAGCTTCAGTCCCTTGTTGCATTTATGGAGAATCTTAAAGTTGTTGTTGAATGTGTGATTATGCTCCTGGAGATGTTCTGCATATGCCGAATTAGGTTTATTTTGGGTGAAGCACGTCCGGTGTTCTTTGATTCTGGTTTCAAAGTTTCTACCTGTTTGGCCGACATATACCTTACTGCAATCTCCACAAGGTAACAAATAGACGCCCGATTCTTTATTTTTATCTGTTGAGTCTTTTGCATTATTAGTAAAGGTATGTAACGAATTGCTGATCTTGAAGGAAGTTCTGATATTAAAATTATTTAGAATTTCACCTATGTTGACTGATATTTGGCCTAAATAAGTAATAGATACATACTTTTGACAAGTGATATTTTGGGACATTGAAAAAATTAGCGATGTTATTTGTTGTCTTTGCTTTTTAATTAGTATGTTTTTATCATGGTTTCCGAGTACTTATTATTAACTGCAATAGTAAAAATGCGGTTTAGCTCATTACTATAATTACTATTTGAAAGTGGGGTGTTAATTAAACGATGTATCATAGAATGAAACGCTGCTAGTTTATGTGGCAATGGATAAAAATATTGTATGTGAATGGTTGTATTTGTATGAGTAGGTTTGTGATAAATGTTAAATTCATGTTTCCTGTTCACTCTGCTGATATTCATATCTAAGAAATTAGATTTTAATTCCATTCTGAACTTTATGCTGTTATGAATACTATTGATATAATTTAGAAAAGATTGTAGTTGTCTATACGTGCCTGTGAAACAGGCAAGAATATCATCCACATATCTATACCAATATAAACAACTTTTGAATAAACTGTGTTTTTCTATACTTGACTCTAAATTATTGACTCTAAATTATTAATGAATATTTCGGCAAGTAATGGGCTTAAAGGATTACCCATTGCTAAGCCATCGGTTTGTTGGAAAAACTGGTGATTAAATTGAAAGTAATTTTGTTCTAGGCATTCTTCTAAGAATAAAATGATTTCCGATGAAATAATAGGATTAGTGCCGTTCGAGTTCAAAGCATCCTTAATCATACCAATAAGTTCAAATTGTTAAAAACAGACCCAACTAGTAAATTTCAAAAACAATTAAAATCATCACCCCCAAAATTATATGGTTTTATTAAACTCCATAAGCCCGATAAACCAATTAGACCGGTTGTATCTTATTTAGCAGCACTCTGTAGAAATCTTTCTAAAGCTTTAATCAATATTTTATTAGACCATACAAATTTCAAATCTAAATATTCCATTAAAAATTCGGCAGGCTTAATTAATAAAATTAAAAACATAGATATTCCCGTTAACTGTTCACTTGTTTCATTTGATGTAATAAATCTTTTTCCGAATATACCACCTAAAGAAGTAATCCGTATGATTAAGGATACTTTGAACTCGAACGGCACTAATCCTATTATTATAGAATTCAATTATAGAAAAAAACAGTTTATTCAAAAGTTGTTTATATTGGTATAGATATGTGGATGATATTCTTGTCTGTTTCACAGGCACGAATAGACAACTACAATATTTTCTAAATTATATCAATAGTATTCATAACAGCATAAAATTCACAATGGAATTAGAATCTAACCAATCAATCAATTTCCTAGATATGAATATCAGCAGAGTGAACAGGAAACATGAATCTAACATTTATCACAAACCTACTCATACAGATACAACCATTCACATACAATCTTTTCATCCATTGCCACATAAACTAGCAGCATTTCATTATATGATACATCGTTTAATTAACACCCCACTTTCAGATAGTAATTATTAGAGAGCGGATAAAAAAGCTTAAAAAATGTGAAAAAAAGCACTTAAAAAGGCACAAAATTTAGAGAAAAAAAGCATTAAAAAAGCATAAAAACAGGAAAAAAGCATAAAAACACGAAAAAAGCACTAAAAAAGCATTAAAAGGCACAAAATTTAGAGAAAAAAAGCATTAAAAAAGCATAAAAACAGGAAAAAAGCATAAAAACACGAAAAAAGCACTAAAGAAAACTATATTTTCTTCATATGTTACACGTTTATCAACATATTTTACAAAAAAATTTGGCTTAAAACTAAAATAAACATACTTTCTTTACGCAATATATAATATCATGTAAGTATTTAAAAATTAAATTGTAATTTTGTATACGTTTCAAAATAACTAAAATCTATTCATAAAAACAGTAGATCATTAAATGTTGTTCTAAGGGTTTAATTGTAAAAATTATTACTTCTGACGCTCAATAAATTTTTGAAAGTAGAAAAGCTTCTCTTTATTTTAAATTATAGCTGGATCCATTTGAAAATTGCCATTCAAAATCAAGTTTAATTTATTTAATATTAAATATCCTTCATTTTCAACGAATACTTCTTTCGATATTATTTTGATTTCTTGGCCAATGCATGCAGGTATTTTCTAAAATGAATCTGCTTTTATAAAGATTTGATTGTGTTGCTCACAAAATTTAAACGCGATTTTATGCAACTCAATTGTTTTGAAGGAAGCTCTTGTTTCTTAAGAACTGTTTAACAGTCTTTAACTGATTTGCTTGTCGTTTCGGGAAAGTTGTATATAACCTTATTAAATTCTTCAAAATTGTTCGCATAGTACATTGTAGCATATAGACAAATTCCCCATTTTTTTAGCACTGGTTTATGGGGCAGTGAGATAACAGGTAATGACTTCTTGAATAATTGTACTCACAGAAGAATATAAGAACTATTTTTCCATATTTAATTAAATCTACAAATGGAAATTTCATTCTTATAGTTTCAGAAATTCGTTTCTATTCATGTGCTAAACTTGTACAATGCACAAAATGCATTATTAGTAAAATTCTGTATTGTCTACGGCAAAAATAAGCTTGTCAGTCCATCATTTATGAATTTTGCTATAATGTTATTATCAGTTTTCTTCAATTATTTTGTATATATCAAAATACTATTGGTCGGATGTCTTCATGTTAAACTCATATTATTAAATTAAACAAGTCTGTGGTTTCATCCACACCAAACCACATATAATTATTGTTAATAATATCTTTAATTTTTTGTATGGTTTCATAGTATCTAAGAGCTACATAATTTTTTCTCGGGAATGCGTATTTTACAATATTTTCCCAAGAAAGATTTAAATGCATTATTTTGTAATTTTCTTAAAGGGATATTAGATTGTAAAAGTATTTTGCACAAATGTGAATTTAATTGAAGATGATGCTAAAGATTGTGAAATTGTGCTGTTTTGTTAGTTCAGCTTTGAACTTTTTCAAACGTTCTTGACGTAGTGTTGTTATACCATGTTTTACATACAAGTCTTGACTAGTTAGGATGCAGTTGGGAACTAAAATCAAACTTACTATTTTTAAACATGCCTTACAGAATAATGTATAATTTTCACTTATTAATTCTGGATAGCCTCTAATTAATTATTGTATTGTGGTTTTCACCTTTTGCATTATGGGTTAAATATACATGTGAATTATATAATATAATTTATCTTTGATTCCCCAGGTTAATACGATTCACGCATATAGTAATTTTTGATAAATAAGCAAAGTTTTTGGAATGTCAATTCAATAGTTTATGAATGCGAGTTTGAATATGAAAATTAACGAAAACGGTAAATATGCGCCAGTCGTCCCATCGGTACTTTTGCCGAGAGAAGGAAATTGATACGGTTGCAGAATACCTGATTATTAGCTATCACTTAAATTTGTTTACATTTAATACTTACTGGGGCCCCTATTTATTTTTTAACGACGTTTACATCCGGAATATCATAGGTGTGATTCCTATGAAGCGTTCGTCTGTATTATCTGAATAATGAGACGGTCTATTATATCTACTTATTTATAAACGAATCCATTGTAAATTGGTAATTTATACTAATATTTATTAATAATAAAATTCATTATAATTATTGTATCATATTATGAATATTTTTAACAATTATGTTGTCAAAAGACACGAAGAAAATATGTAATACAAATATAATCTATAAATGATGAGATACAGATTTTTACGAAAATTCTCTATATTAGCACATTAATTTAATATTAGCGTGAAATTATTATTAAATGTTTTTTAAATATTTAAGAAAATGCTCCAAATAAGCATCAAAATCTAAAAAAAGCATGAAAATAAGCATAAAAAGTCAAAATAAGCACAAAAAGTCAAAATAAGCAAAAAAGCCCAAAAAAACTTAGCGCTAAGTAATCACATTCTTCAAGATTCGTATAGATATTAAGAAATTTTTTCGATGCTATTAATATTATGGATAAGCATAATGCTAGAAATCCGCTCTCTAGTAATTATAGTAATGAGCTAAACCGCATTTTTACTATTGCAGTTAATAATGGGTACTCGAAAACCATGATAAAAAATATACTAATTAAAAAGCAAAGACAACAAATAACATCGCTAATTTTTCCAATGTCCCAAAATATCACTCGTCAAAAGTATGTATCTATTACTTATTTAGGCCAAATGTCAGTCACCATAGGTAAAATTCTAAATAATTTTAATATCAGAACTTCCTTCAAGACCAGTAATTCGTTACATAACTTTATTAATAATGCAAAAGACCCAACAGATAAAAACAAAGAATCTGGCGTCTATTTGTTACCTTGTGGAGATTGCAGTAAGATATATGTCGGCCAAACAGGTAGAAACTTTGAAACCAGAATCAAAGAACACTGGACGTGCTTCATCCAAAATAAACCTAATTCGGCATATGCAGAACATCTCCAGGAGCATAACCACACATTCAACAACAACTTTAAGATTCTCCATAAATGCAACGAGGGACTGAAGCTCAATCTACTGGAATCCATGGATATAAACAAATTTGACAAGAGAGGACTCATTTTAAACGACCAAACAGATACTAACAATTCCTCATTATTAAATATTCTTTGATTTCCATATCAATATTTTTCGTTTGTAAAATCTTTTAAAAATGTTTGTTAACAACCGCAAATCCCCCCAAATCCCCAGCCTCATAAAGTCCCACTCCGTTAATATATAAACAGAATTTGTATTTTGTCACAATCATACATCTACCTGATGATGCCACAGTGTGGCGGAACAATTGTCGTAGTACAATAAATTAATTTTTGAAACCTCACGCCATACCCGTGTTTTATTAAGTGATCAACCTAAATAATATCACCTAAATTATATCTGAAGCTATGGATACTGGTCAGCAGGTTGATGTCATCTCCACTGATTTAGTTAAGGCCTTCGATAAACTAGACCATTAATTGTTAATATCGCGGCTTGAAGATTGTGATTTGAGTGCTAACGTTATAAATGTGTTTCGCCCCTATTTACAGAACCTGTGCCAAATTGTTGAAATTAATGGCATTCAATCTGTATTCAGTACTTAGCTACTAGTGGTGCACCCCAAGGTTCTAATTTGGGGACACTTCTTTTTTATTATTTTTTAATAGTGTATGCTCCGAAATTTAATGTAAAACTTTATTATATGCACATGATTTGAAAATTTTAAATATTTTTGCCCTTGACGCTGATTGTATAGATTTGCAACGAAGCCTAGATGCCATGGTAAACTGGTGTTATATGAATAAATTGAATATTAGTATTGGTAAATGTTCAGTAACATACTAAGTTTAATGTAATAAAACATGATTACGTAATTGATAATATAACACTCGCTAGATTTGACGAAATTAAAGATTTGGGTATTACATTTGATAATAAACTCACATTTGATACGCATGTAGCAAAACTTTCTGCAGAGTGTTATAGACTTTTAGGCTTTATAATTCGCAACTGTAAATCTTTCAAGAATATTGATGTTCTTGTAAAATTATTTGATACATTTGTGCTGAGCAAGTTGTGTTATTGTTCGGTGGTATGGTCACCTTGTTGTTTTAAATATATTAATTTTCTTAAAAATGTACAAAAGATTTTTGAGAGACATTTATTTTATTAAACATGGGATTTGAAGTTTTGATATCAGGATCTTTTGAAAGAATTCAATTTTTTATCATTGTATTCAAGACGTACATTAATTGACTTACGTTTCTTATATAAGTTAGTTTATAACAAAGTGTATAACCCTAGTTTCTTAGCAAAACTAAATTTCAATGTACCTAGATTCACGTTAAATTCCATTTTGAACAATGGATCTCATAAACACTAGATTTTTTAAGAGGGTCTATAGTATTCGCTATTCTTCCGGCTTCTATCCAAGTTTTATGCCTTACCTCTAGTAACTGGTTTAACACTGTATTCCATCTATTTTTTGGCCTGCCTCTTTTGTTTTTTCCCGTAACCTGTGCTTCCCATACCTTCTTAACAGTTTCGTTGTCATTTAGCCTCAGAGTGCGTCCCCACCATCCTAATTGTCTCGTTTCAATGTACTTTTCGATCGATTCTATGTTTAGATCTGCTTTTATTTCTTCATTTCTCATCCTATCTAGATTCGTTACTCCTTTAACTTTTCTAAGGTAGTTACAATAACATACATATCATAAAACAGTTTCTTAAAATTGTAACAAAAATAGGTACTAGCAACAGCAAAAATATAGCCTGAATGGCAAAAATAGCATGCTGATATTCATCGTCAGCTACAGGAAATAATGGGTTGAGTGAAAGAACTTTGCCTTCAAGTTTTGCGATTTAAAATTTAAAGTTATTGTGAGTGTATTTTATTTTGTAACATTTATTTAGTAAGACTTGGAAAGCAAATAAACTAAACTAAATTATTGCTTCAATTATGCTTTTCTGTCTCCTGTTGTTTAAATATTGTTTTTCGCACACTGAATAGAAATACCTTACATTTTCGCATTAAAAATCGTTGAAAAAGGCAACACTTTTCCGCATAGCAACACTTTTCTGCATAGCAACACTTTTTTAGCATGGATACACATTTTCGTACTACTTTTATTTACTATTAATCAATGTCAGTGTCATTCTGACAGCCTGTGCGAGTTGAATTTTTTACCAGACAAAAAGTCTGGCGAGCATGGTGGATAACGTAGAGTTTCCAACTCCAACTCCTGTCATTGACACGGTCATTCGTGCTGCATGTGGTCGAGCGTTGTCATGTAGGAGGATTGGAGCCATCTGATTTACTCATTATTTCGTCTATCTGATAACAGTAGACATCCACCGTGATCGATTAGCCAGGTTCCATAAAGCTGTGGTGAATAATACGTGAGTCAGATCACCAAACAGTAACCATCAGCTTCTTCTGGTGTATGTCTCGTTTCGGAAAGTGTTCTGGTAATACAATTTTGTCTAATCATTGAGGTGGACGTTTAAGATTAACGTACATGATCCATTTTTCATCAAACGTAACAATTTTATTAAGAAATGGTTCGTAGTTGTTGCGAGAAAGAAGAGGCATGTATGGAGTCTTCGTTCATTCTGTGCGTCTGTAAATTCACGAGGTATCCACTTGTTCAGCGTTTTCATTTTACCGATTTGTGCTAAATGATTCAAGATGGTTTCAAGTGCACTTTGGCTGGAATTCACTTCCACGGTAGATTTCAGGATGTCATTATCCAACTGAGTCTTGGGTTCATTAGACAGGTCGAAATCTCCCGAACGAAATTGTTCAAACCAACAAACTACAGTGGCATTTGTAGTTATTTGAATGCCGAAGAGACTATTGATATTGGCGACTGTCTGCCGTGTTGTAGCTCCATGGTGGAATTCAGACTTCATCAACACATAAATTTAGCTGATTTCCATGGTCTCACTTAATCGTCTATACTAAAAAAACTGAAATATGCGCTAGAAAGAGAAAAATATGCATATTTTACACGAAGAACAAATTATGTCAAACTACGGCCTCTAAATGAGGTTGTGTGCGATTTAAGATAACATTAAGTTTGCTCCATTTCATTCTTGACAACTTAATATATGAGACTATAGGTCTAATTGAAGAATTATGTTTATGGGTTTTAATAAGACGATAGAGCCTAGGAGGTAAGAGTTTCTGATTAACGATTTTTAATTTTTCAAAATCTGAGAACCAAACTGTGATATTTTTAAAAAGGTTTTGGATTTGGGTTTTAAATTTATTAGGTTTAAGGAATTGGAGATTATATTCAATGTAAATCACTATGAAATCTTTGGCGAGATGATGATCTTCTATGTGAAGTCTGGGGATTTGAGTTTCGGCCATTTTTTGGGTGTAAGTTCTGATTCTACAATTATTGTTATTATTTTAATTTAATTAAATGAATATCTAATAAAGAACCGTTCTCGATAATATACAATAAATGTGGGCGAAATAATTTCAATGAATTTAACCTGCGACGAGGCAATTTTTTTAATATTAAATAAAGAAAAAAAAGTTAAGCATTTTCTTTATTTAATAATCGAAAATGTACCACGAAGTAAACGCCTCCAAAATTCAAGAACATTTTTTTAAGTTAAAACTTTTTAAATACATTAAATAATTGTGAAGTACCAGAAATTTAAATCATTTTTAATTTGAACAATAACTCAATAAATTAACGATTTTTATATAAAATGAAGTTATATCACTTCCTTGAGGTTATCGACCAGGAACAAGGAGATCCCTACCTTATTAAATTTTTGATTGGAAGCGAACTCTGATACACCTTGAGAAAACATTTTAAAACTTGTTTTTACAACTGTATATTTTAAGTAAGGACGGAAGTAAACCAAATTTAAAAAAAAAATTAACATTAAGTTTGAAGAAGTTTATAAATAATGTACATAAATACTGTAATGTACATATTCCTCTTCTTGTGAGGGGAAGGGCGAAAAAGGGTAATAACAATTCCTCTTCTTTTGGACATCATCAGTCCGTTACCCAGATGCTGGAATATTGCGAACCGAGAGGTGGATATTGGAAAATCCACTAGGTCATTTATGATGGTGTGTTATAAAAGTATTCAAGATTAAAGTTTCATTTAACTCTTACAGATTTAAAAGACAGTTGAAAGCATTTCCAGCAGATAATTTTAGACGTTTCAAGGAATAGGCAGACATAATGGGAGTATTTTTAGAGTTGCTGGTCCGTCGAATACTTAATAGAACTACAGAGCAGAAATATAGTAGTATCCTGATAAAATAATTATTTATGTGCGACTAGTTATTCTGAAAGAATTATAGAAATTATATACGAGAGAAAACTGTTTTTTATCCGGTAAATAATTTATGGACCCTTCTTCAAGTTTAATGCAAAAATTCAATATTTTCTATTTTCGATTCGTATTAATATCTCAGCTATTTATTTTGATTAGAACTAAAACACTTTTCTGTTTCTTTTACAAAAATTTATTATTTCTCTTCCTACTAGTTTCGATAATGTCGAATAACTAGTGAAATTATTATTAAATAATTAGTGTTAATAATTAACTACCGAACACTATATTCTTAATTAGAAGTTTAATTTTTAATCCATTATTTTAATACTACTTTTTTTGGCATATGGTATTATTTTTTATAAGGTTAACACGAATTTCGCCATTCTATGATTAAAATTTTTAATTTGATAACAGATTTTTAGCGGTATACGAGATTATTTAATTTTATAATTAATCTGAAACAGAAAACTTATATGGCTATTTGTTTCTATTTTTAACTTCAGAATGAAATCTATCAACTACTTATAATATAAAGGGATCGAATTATTTGTATTTAATTACTTATGGATTTATGTAACATTGGGGGGTTAAATAAAACACTTAAAACATGTATTCATATTTTCAAATATAATCAATATAAGTTTTAGCTTTCGTACTTATTACAGTATAATTGACTTTATTATAATAATCCGTAATTCGGTTATTATTTGCTTCTTGAAAATCTCTAGTGCAAATATGTGGGCGATTTTGGGGTTTGATACATAATAAATAAGAATCGTCCCAAAGTATATCCCAATCATCGTAAGGATCAACAATTTTGAATGGTTTTATTTTTCCTCGCTCTTGTAAAACATCTAAACATGGACATGAAAAAGGATTCGGGTATATGTATATATTTCGTATATTAACATAATCAAATAAATTATTGGAAATTTGGTCTATCCTATTCATTTGAACATGAAGATTGGTGATATTCGCGCCAATTGAAAATAATCCTGTGTGTACATAACGAATTTGGTTAAATTGTAAGTTTAAAGTATCAAGCTTGTTTAATCCCACAAAGGCAAACAATGTTAAATGTTTTATTTTATTGAAGCTTAAGTCAAGGATGTTTAAATTAGGACAGTTTTCAAACGCGGTTACAGGAATGACGGTAATTTGATTAAATTTAAATACCAAATGTTTTATATTTACTGAATTTTGAAACCATTTATTGTTGATATTTGTAATTTTATTTCCTAATAAATTCACATATTCTAAGTTAGGCATATGACCGAACGCTTCATCATCAATTTCTTCAATTTGGTTTAATTTAAGTATAATACTTTTAAAACTTCTGTTTGTAAAGACTCCATAATATATATCAGAAATGTAATTCTGCGAAAGTATTAACTCATCAGCTACAGGTAAATTTGTAAAGGAGTTCGGGTATATTTGATGAATACTACAATTACTGAAGTTGATATTTTCCAACTTTGGTAAATTTTCCACACTTCCCCTCCTTAATTTGGTAATAATTCCCATGGCAGTGATGGAATTTACATCTGTCGAAACGCTTGATGGATTCACGTATTCGTTCACTAACTGCACTTCACATTTCAATTTGACACAAACCTTGATTGGCGTTTGCTCAAAAACATTTCCCAGACACAAGGAATTAACTGTAATTAATATTATGAGTCTCCACATGATGTTTTCGACGTGAATAATATACATATTATAATTATACGTTGGTATGTTTGTGCGATAATCCTATGACCTGATAGTAATTATAAAATATTTGCGCAATGATTAAAAATAGCTGCTATCTCTAGTAAATAAGTAATTTTCTAAAACACTGAATAAAATATTTTAAAACTATTATTATGTTAGTTAAGTTTAATATATTCAATATAAAATAATTTAAACTATTTAAATATTCCTTGCTCGCTTTCTCTCTCAATAAATAACTCTCATAACAATTTTAGATACATGTTTTTTTTATTAGTATTTCTTACATTTTTATATGTAGGGGCGCTATGTATAATTATTTTTATAATATATACTATTTTCAATCTCTGTTCATTTTTTTGAGACATTGCATTTATTACCATTTTATTTAAATTTAATACTTGGAAAAACATGCATTTCATAATAGTATCAATTTATTTAAGAATTTGTTCCATATTTTATTTAATCTTGGAATATATAATATAGATTCTAAATCTATTTCTGACAGTATCTGTTTAGGTTTAATGTTTTACCATTTATATCTGGTTTGAAGTACGTTTTTATAAACTTATTACTTATTAATATTGAATGAGACCATAATGGTAAGAAATATATATTATTAATGCACGTTTTACTCTACTCTAGTAAATGCTTAAATTAACGGTTTAATGCCATAACATAAGGGTTAAGTTAGTTAAATAGTCATTTTAAATATTATTACTTTAACAGTCAATGTTGAAATATACAAAAATAGTATAACATACTCCCTTACCTGAGAAAATAGTATATATTCTTTTCATTTTTCGAAAAATATTTCAATGTTTGTGCTAGGAGGGTGAAAATTACCTGCTATGACAATCTTTAAATTCCTAATGAATAGTTCTTAGTGCTGCAGCGAGTTCTATTTAATTATGCATAGAAAATTTATTGATGCCTTCATAAATAGATGATTCAATGGCATTTTTGCATATAGAGCGGCACCCCATGAGCATTTTCTTGTCGACATCAAGATGAAATACGGGGGTATCCTAAAATATTGTAGAATTTGAGTTGTTCGTTTGTTTTTCAATGCTCTGCTGATTGATTACACCTTTCGTTATATTTACTAGCGTTTGTTACTTCTAAATTTTATTATGAAGATGATGTAAAATATATAAGATATAGATTTCAGGCCACATTTTTCTATCTTTTACAAAATACTCTTTTGCAATTCATTTCCTTAAAATCTATAGATATAATAATTACACAAATGATTTTGTTCGTACACTTGGGTCTAATTTGGAAGTGAGATCGTATTTTTTCCCTTGATATCTAATTGTTTCAGCTATTGGCATTCTCTTTTGCCTATGATTTTATTAGAAATTATACATTTTTGGCGGAGATTCTTTATTCAATAATACAGACTCCGAAGTTTCGTTTCTAACTAGGACGTCACGTTAACACTTGGCGCCCCACGCAGGCTTCAATTAATCAATTTCGCACTTGTGCTACTTACTTGAGCCTCCATGCCACGTCATGCTATTGGTCACCAACTAGCTATGGTAATGAAAAATAAAAGAAAACAATGTAAAATGTGAAGTAAACCTGGACGACGTTCGGGTAAACTGATCGCCGGTAACAATGGTGCTGGTCGGATATTTCACGGAGGAAATGGAAATCTTCAGTGTGACGGGTCACATAGCTATAATTTCATTACTCTACCTACTTTACCTATAATTTCAACCTGTTGAAGCCACTGTATGATAATTCATGTTAGGGTGATCAACAATAAAAATGAAGCCTTTCCAACTATGTTATTTTATTTCAATGTATTATAGAATTTCATTTTGTATCTAGCTCGTCAATTCAATATTTAAGGCGGTAAGTGCCGCTCTAAAAATACGTGCATTTAGCATATCCCGCCATAAAAAATTGTGAAGTAATGGATAACAATTAAGAAAATATATTTTGCATGCCGAAAGACAAAGGTTAAAACTAAGTTTATAATAAGTTATATTTGTTTAAATGTTGTCAAAAGAAGAAATATTTAAGCGTATAAAATAGGGACTTTTTCGAAGTAATTTTCTGCAATATTAAATGAATTAATGGAAGCATACCTTGTTATAAACCACACATAATGCTTCGTCTATGATTTACAGTAAACAAATTAATTCAAATTAATACCCAGATAAATTCATAATCATCTACAAGCATCTTATTTTAAATAAGTTACTCGATTCTTGTATGTTTGCCGTATAAAGTGTTAAATTAAAATATTTAGATTGTCCCATTAATGTGGCGCAAATAACTGAACCATAGATTCCCTAGATTAAAATATAATAATTTAACACAACTGATCTATATACAAAAGTTTACAGTAAAGACGGAATTAGTCTTTAAAGTTTAAAAAAATATATTAATTGTATCTATAACAATTAAACGCTTTATTCGATCTAGCTGAAATTATTTATTGCTGATTGTTATAATGTAATCCATAATTACAGTTACTATGGCCATTATTGATCAACAAAAAGTATAAAAAAAGTAGTACCACAAGATAAAACCAAAAAAAAATATTTGTCCACTTTATAAAATTTAAAAAATATTATTTAAAAAATCAGTTTAATTTTAAGGTTTTTTTGCTTGAAAAAAAAGTATATATTTATATTATATTTTTAAAACTTTTAGTATTGCGATATATGAAACCTAGAGCTCTTAATGAACCCTTAATTACTTCACCAATGTGACAGTTAAAAGTTAATTTCGTGTCAAAATGAACACCTAAATCTTTAAATGTTGAAACATTTTCAATTATAGTGGCATTGATTGAATAAATGAACCACACATGATTAGTTTTTCTAGTAAATGACCTGAACTTGCAGTTATTAATATTTAATTCCAGTTCATTTACTTCACACCATGTAACGACCTTACCAAGCTCGTCCTGCAAATACAAGCAATCATTATGATTGTTGATTGTCGCATATATTTTGAGATCATCCGCATATAAAAGATGTTGACAGGTCAATGTTGTGGAAAGGTCGTTAATAAATATGTTAAAAAGCAAGGGGCCTAAAATTGATCCTTGATTGAACAGCAGACGTAGGGAAATATGAACTAGATTTAAAATTATTGAAAGTGACATATGATTCACGTTTACTTAAGTAAGATGACATTAGAGAGGTAGATGAATTGCAAAAGCCAAAGTTATCCAACTTAGAAATTAAAAGATTATGGTTAACTTTGTCGAAAGCTTTCGACATATCCGTGTATATGACATGAATTTGACTAGAGGAGTCAAGAACTTCAGCAATGTTATGAGTAAGAGCAAATAGATTAGTCACTGTCAAGCGATTAGGAATGAATCCATGCTGATTATCAGAGTGAAATGGTTTAATATGAATGTAAATCTGGTCATATAGCACACGTTCAAAAACATTAGCAATATGTGATAAAATTGCTATAGGTCGATAGTTATTAATGTTGAGAATATTGGCACATGATTTAGGTACTGGGCAGACTGATGTTATTTTAAATTTATTAGGAAAGGTAGAAGTTTGAATAGATAAGTTGAAAATAATTGTAAGCGGATAACAAAGAATAGGAGCACAATCTTTTAAAATAAAAGCAGGTTATATTGTCATCACCGCAAGAAAATTTATTACGAAGATTCTTAAGAATGTTATATACAACTTTATCAGAAACAGGGGAAAAGGAAAAAATGGGAATATAGCTGAAATTAGATAAATTAACATTTTTAGATGGGGAAACATGAACAGATTCAAAAAAAATACGAAAACCATTAACAATCTTTTCAGGGTTATCCAGTTTATTATCATTATCTATCAATGTCGAAGAATTCTGACCTGGGTTTGAAGTAAATTGATTTTCAATGGTGGACATGTATGAGTTATAAGCAGATTTGATTTTACGTTTAATTAATGCTCGGAGGTGTCGAAAATTAGCCCTCATGGAGATTGAGTTAGATTTGAGTTTAGTTCTAATGGTATTCTTTTCTTTAATTAAATGTATTATTTCTGAATTACACCAAGGCGGGTACTTTCTTTTCTTTTTATAAAATTTACAAGTTGGAATAAACTTTAAAAGAGCAGAGTTCAAAATATTATAATTTTCAGAAAGAGCGAGATTAACGTCAGAGAAACTTAATACTATATCCCAATCAATGCCACATAAATTTTCATATAATTCTGAATAATAATAATCCATGAAGCAATAAAGCGCAGAAAAACCACGCTTAACAATTTCGAACAAGTCTGGAACTCGTCTATTTCAGCTGCCCTTATTACCTGACCTTAAATCTGTATATATACCGGCAACCTGTTAATCTTTTGTACATATCATTGTCATTGGATTTACAATCAAAGCGAAACTTAAGGGGTCTAGGTCTAAATAAGGATATTTTAGAGAGTAGATTGACAGTCCTTAAATCAGTGAAACTGTTTTTTAAGTGGTCTAAATCCTCTTGTCGTCTAATCAAAGAATCAGTGTTGAGAGGTTCGGGAAGATTGTAAACCATACAATTGTTTAATCTATTTTCCATATAATATGACTTGTAAATGTTAGCTTTGCATCAAAGAAAATGCCAAGATCTTTAATTTCTGTAACTTTAGATAAAGCAATTTCATCGATTTTATAAATGAAATCATGGTTCGATCTTTTACGGGAGAGAGTAATTGATTTGCATTTATCTGCGTTAAAAAGCAACTGATTTCGGCTACACCAACTGTAAACAGACGTCAGATCTTCCTGCAGCAGTGCACAATCGTTGGACGATTTAATTTCTTTGAACAGTTTCAGATCATCAGCAAAAAGTAGAAAGTTGGAGTATTTTATTACTGATGGGATATCATTAATAAATAAAAGAAACAACAAACGTCCACAATGAGACCCCTGTGGTACCCCTGATGGAACATGCACAATTTCAGAAATGTGGTTTCTTATTTTTACACACTGAGTTCGACCAGCTAAAAAATCTTCAATACTCTTCTTGAATTTATTCATTGAATGAATATATTTACTATAGAGATAATCTCTCATATTATTACAATTCCTCAGTAATGACTGAAAGGTCTGATAATTTACAGAAGTTCTAAATTTTTTAAAATTTCTATGTGCTACTTTTTTTTAAATTAATTAATTAAATCAGTTCCCTGGAAACCCATCTAGGATATCTAGAGCATTTGATACGCTTAACTTAAGTATACAATTCAAGGGCTTCGTATAGAATACTATAGAAAGAATCAATATTTTTTATATTCGAATCTAAATCTGACGACCAATTAATAGAGGTCAACTGATAATTTATCGCCTCATAATTAGTACGGCTAAAATCTTAGATAATTTCGTCATATTTAAGTTGATTAAATGTATCTTGGTAATGATAATTAAAGAGCGGATTTCTAGCATTATGCTTATCCATTATATTAATAGCATCGAAAAAGTTTCTAAATATCTATACGAATCTTGAAGAATGTGATTACTTAGCGCTAAGTTTTTTTTGCTTATTTTGACTTTTCGTGCTTAATTTGACTTTTTGTGCTTATTTTCATGCTTTTTTTTAAATTCTGATGCTTATTTAGAGCATTTTCTTAAACATTTAAAAAACATTTAATAAAAATTTCACCCTGATATTAAATTAATGTGCTAATATATAGAGAATTTTCGTAAAAATCTGTATCCCATCATTTATAGATTATATTTGTATTACATATTTTCTTCGTGTCTTTTGACAACATAATTGTTTAAAATCTTCATAATATGATACAATAAGTATAATAAATTTTATTATTAATAAATATTAGTATAAATTACCAATTTACAGTGGATTCGTTTATAAATAAGTAGATATAATAGACCGTCTCATTATTCAGATAATACAGACGAACGCTTCCTAGGAATCACACCTATGATATTCCGGATGTAAACGTCGTTAAACTAGGCTCGGCTCAAACAGGGGCCCCAGTAATTATTAAATGTAAAAAAAATTAAGTGATAGCTAATAATCAGGTGTTTTACAACCGTATCAATTCTCTACTGTCGGAAAAAATACGTTTGGGACGACTGGCGCATATTTATCGTTTTCGTTAATTTTCATATTCAAACTCGCATTCATAAACCGTACTATTGAATTGACATTCCAAAAACTTTGCTTATTTATCAAAAATTACTATATGCATGAATCGTATTAACCTGGGAAATTACAGATAAATTATATTATATAATTCACATGTATATTTAATCCATAATGCAAAAGGTGAAAACCACAATACAAGAATTAATTAGAGACTATACAGAATTAACAAGTGAAAATAATACATTATTTTGTAACGCACGTTTAAAAATAGTAAGTTTTATTTTAGTTCCCAACTGCATCCATGGACTGACAAGCTTATTTTTACCATAGACAATACCAAGTTACAAAATTTTACTAATAACGCATTTTGTGCATTGTTTAGCACATGGATAGAAACGAATTTCTGAAACTATAAGAATGAAATTTCCATTTGTAGATTTAATTAAATATGGAAAAATAGTTCTTATATTCTTCTGTGAGTGCAATTATTCAAGGAGTCATTACCTGATATCTCACTGCCCCATAAACCAGTGCTTACAAAATGGGGAACTTATCTATATGCTACGATGTACTATGCGAACAATTTTAAAGAATTTAATAAGGTTATATACAACTTTCCCAAAACGACAAGCAAATCAGTTAATGACTGTCAAACAGTTCTTAAGAAACAAGAGCTTCCTTCAAAACAATTTAGTTACATAAAATCGCGTTTAAATTTTGTGAGCAACACAATCAAATCTTTATAAAAGCAGATTCAATTTAGAAAATACCTGGACGCATTGGCCAAGAAATCAAAATAATATTGAAAGAAGTATTCGGTGAAAATTAAGGATTTTTAATATTAAATAAACTAAACTTGAATGGCAATTTAGAAATGGATCCAGCTATAATTTAAAATAAAGAGAAGCTTTTCCACTTTCAAAAATTTATTGAGCGTCAGAAGTAATAATTTTTACAATTAAACTCCTAGAATAACCTTTAATGATCTACTGTTTTCATAAATAGATTTTAGTTATTTTGAAATGTATAAAAAATTACAATTTAATTTTTAAATACTTACATAATATTATATATTGTGTAGAGAAAGTATGTTTATTTTAGTTTTAAGCAGAATTTCTATGTAAAACATGTTGATAAACGTGTAACATATTAAGAAAATATAGTTTTCTTTAGTACTTCTTTCGTGTTTTTATGCTTTTTTAATGCTTTTTTACTCTAAATTTTGTGCTTTTTAGGTGCTTTTTTTACATTCTTTAAGCTTTTTTATCCGCTCTCTAATGATGATGTTTAATATCAAGTAGTAATTCAGTCGCACGTTCTACTAACAAACCTTCCTCCGCAAATACCAAATCAAGGAATGTATTATTTTCGTTTGAAATGTTACATATTTGAGACAAATTATGGTAACTCTGTCTAGTAACTAGAAGCTTAGCTTCAGGCGATGAGCTAGTATCCGGTAAAAAATCAATATTTTCACCAAACCATTTAAAATGTTAAAATCACCGCAAAAAATAAGTTTACTATCCCAATGACTCAATGCTATCAATAGTATCACAATAAAATGAATATTTTTCTATAAGTGAATTTGGTGGAAAATATACTGCTCCTATCACTAATTTTACGGAGTTAAATGAGACATGTACAAATAATTGTTCAACTACATTATAATCAATTATTATATTTTGAGAATTAAAGTATTTCTTAACAGCGAATAAAACTCCTCCACGGCGAGATTTATTATTATTAATATTATCACGATGAGTCCTAAAAAGGTTATAAAAATGAAATTTTAATTCTGAATCTGAATCTGAATCTATGATTATTATTACATCGTACAAGCAACAGTTGACATTATGCATTAAAAATTCAAGTTTGGTTCGTAATCTGCCTGCGTTTTGAAAAATGATATTTAGTTCTTTGTAATTAATTAGTTTTTTGTCTGATTATTACTATCGTTAATTGAACGTTGATTGGTTGACGATTTAATTATTTTAGGACGACCGTTAATGAATTTTAAATTTATATCTTCTTCACCATCACTTTTTCTTTTAGTAAGTTCCTGTAAACAATTTTTGAGTTCTTCTCTTTGCTTGGCAGTCCTATCCTGGCCAAATTTAATTACGTTGTCTGTCAATTTCCTTGTTTTTAATATGATTGAATTAGATGCATCATGATTTTCCAAAATTGCTTTAATGGGTCTTAGCCGTTTATTATTTGGTCCCAGTCGAAACATTTTTAGAGGATTTAACACAATATTTAATGGCAACAGAGTGTTATTTATTGCAGATATTTCTTTCTGTTGAATTTCATGGGATGTAGCTCCTTGTTGATCCGGAACATTGTATATCATAATATTATTCTTACGCTTACGACGGTCCTCCATCTCATCAATTATATTGAAATCACTAGTTGAATTATTAATGTTGATGCTTCTGAAATTCCCGTTTTCCAAGTTGGAAATGCGTTCTTCTAGTTTAGTACATTTTTCCACAACCGCAACAAGTTTTAAATAAATCTAATTTTTAAGTTCTCTGACCGCATTTTGAATCTCGGTTTAATTAAGGGAATACATTCGTCCCTGATAAGAGTACGCATGCAATTTAATAACTGGTTTTGTGTGATATTAACATTTTGCGTGATTCCTAAATTTGTGATCGGGGTCGAAATTACGCTTAATGATTTGCGGCATCTTGTGACGAACTTGTTTCTGAACACTCCGTACAGATCCATCCAATTCCATTGGGCTTTGAAGATTCTTCAATATAATGTGCAATATCTTGCAGTGATAAGTCTTCGTTTGCATCCCGCACATTTAAGTGTTTTGGAACGGGGTCCAAGATTGTAATTACATAATCCGCATACTCTTGACATTATGACGTAATATAAGGGCAGGAAAAATAGGTTGTTATAACGAATAATAAAAAAAAAGTACAAACCACTAACTTCACGTTACTGGGCCTATAGAGAAAACAAAGGTGAGAGCCGAAGGATAATTGATAATAAAATCAGCGAATATAGATGGAAAAATACTGCGGACGCAAAAACTTGGACGCTGACTAAAACGATTGATGGTCATCGATCGATCGGCTCTGCCGAATTATTCAATGTTAAACGTTTTCTTATTTTTTAACATGAACCACTAATTGAGCACTGAAGACGTAATATAGAAATTTCAGATTAATTGACATACAATTAACCATGAAAATAAATTAAAATCATTGGAGCTCACAAATACACTTGTTCACACGACGACAATTCAATCTATTTTTCCTATTGTAGTTGTAGCTGTATAAAATAATACTTTCATTATTGAATTATTATATCAGTTATTTAATTAGTGTGCGTTAAAGGGCGTATGTAAGACAGTATTTGGGGTTTTGCCAATAATTACAATAATATTAAAACATTGCTTTAAACGATGTAAAACTTTTTTCTTCTATAAATTAATAATCCTAGAAAAGCTATATATAGTTTTCCTAAGGAACTATAATAAGAAGTAAAATATTGTTTTAGAAAAATGAACTTAGATTAAGATGGGCAGAGGCAATAACATATAGAAAAAAATAAACATACCAGTCCAAGAAAAAGTTGAACTTTTAAAAATGGACCTAAAAAATTCAATAAGCCATGTTTTTGGGGAACATAAGCACTGCAAAAATATTGGATATTTTTGTAACAGAGTTTTCAGTAAATGGCATAATGAAAGATTTAAGAATGACAGGTGCTCTTATTGAATACTTTATGATGTGTATGTTATAATCTTTATTTATTTGTCTTTAGATCTACATCACAAATTGGCCAATTTTAACGCCCTCTTAAAAACATTCGTTAAGCTTACTCTTTTATGTAGATAATAATTGTGTGGAACAATTTAATTCACTCATTGCAAAATTTATAGGAGGCAAAAGACGTTCGTATCAGGCACAGTGCGGAGCAGCTGTAATTTGCCATAATTCTTGGCGGCCAGTGTATTCAACCAGGAAACATAGTCCTGAAGAATATGGTAAAGTAATAGAATTAAGAAATTTAGAATTACGTGGCACGAGACTTTACTTGAGGCCGAAAAAACATTTTTCGGGACCTAACACTACTTCAGAAGTTAAGGGAGGTGCAAATTGCGAGATATCGGATGTAAATGATGAGCAATTTAAAATTGAAAAGGAAAAATTTCCAAATGAAATAAAGAAAACACGTAATGAAATCCTCAATGTTCAAGAAATGACTCAATCCCAAATATATTCTGATTTGTGGCATTTAGAACGCCAGAAAAAGGTGCATCATATTTCGGGGATATTTGCAAGAGAAGGGTAACAATCAGATGTGGCCCATTAGTGGAAATAATTTTATACTAAAAAAAGTATAGAGTATGGGATAACGTATTGGACAGAGGCTATGGTAAATTTGGAATAAGAAATGAATTTAGCTTGATGTAATTAAAAATAAATTAGCAAAAGCCCTAATTTACCATAGTATAGTCACTCATAAACTATTTAACGTACATTCAATCATTTTTAATTCATTTTTCAAAAATAAATACGTTCAAACTAGTGTTGCTTTGATAGCCTTGCTATTTTGTAACACGCAAATTACTTTTGTATCATTCAATGTGTGTCGTAGTATTAGCTAGAGAAGTAGTTGTTTCAAAAGTGATTTGTTTCTTGTAGTCTTAATAAGACTCATTTGTTGTAGATTTTACGAAATATTTTCGTGTTTTTTCTAATTATTAACCAATTTTTGTCTTCTAGCCAATGCATTGAAAATTGTTATGAATACAGTACCAAACATCAATATTGTAATTAAAATTCTAGCTCACATAAATGTTAAATTCTCAAATTCAATACAGGAAAACATACAATACTTATAACTCTCAATAAAAAATTACAAAAAAAATAAAATTTGCACATTGGCACTTCAGCAATGAGTAGTTTACTGTTGAATTTGGGACAGTAACCGCAGAATACTTTGAGAACATGGCATTGCATAATTAAGACCTTATTTTCTTCGTAAATATCAAGAAAATATTTCACCAGATATTCGAAGAGAATTTATTTTGGATGAAACTTGATGAAGTGCATGCAGATGGCGGCTTTGTGAAACATGCATACTTATTATTTGCATTTACATAAAATTAAACTACTCGTTTACAATGAAGAAATGAACACTGATGTATTTAGGAAATGGACGACTAAGAAATTAATTTTAAATTTACAAAAACGACCTTTAATTATAATGGATAATGCACCATATCACAGCGTTCTCCTTATCATTATGAATTTAATGCTATTGAAAAATATAGCTTTGGTGATGATGGAGTTGTAAGCATGTGGCAAGAAATATTAAATCACTACCATTCTCAATTTTGTGAAAATTGTACCCGACAAACAGATAATGAAATCAAAAATGGTGATCTAACCATCATAGTACTTTCGAAAAGGATTATGCAAAAAGGCTATCATTAACAATTTGCTCACTTTTAAATTCTCTACAATTACTTGTTATATAATTTTAATGTAACTCTTATGGTTTATTAATAAAAGGCTAAATATGTAAACATTTCTATTTTTTTACTCTCTAAACAAGAACTTTATGAAAAATATGTATTAATAAAATTTGTTTAGTTTCTTTTTTCACTTATCTTTTGTTTATCTTTTGTTTCAAAAGTTTTGTATTATTTTTCATATCTGAAAAAAAAACGGCTCGAGTAAACATCTACTTCCGGTGTATAATTTTTTACCATAAGCCTTTCAGTTTTTGTTTTTAAGGATAAAACCTTAAGTTTAATGTTTCATTTTTAAAGGATGATTCGTTTCTAGATACAGCGCCCACCGACAGACACAGACACAGACACATAAACTTTTTTCCCTATATAGAGAAAGCTAAAATGGTACGATAGAGAAATATTTTTTGAAGTTCAACCATTAATAATATGTAATGTCGATAATAATTCAAGCTATGATTGTTGTGATTTAAAATAAATATTTTAAATACTAGGTTACTTTTGTTATAAATAAATATAAATTTTTGTTTTTATTTAAGCTCTGGCACGTTGTTGTTAAATTTTGTAGTTACTGCATTACACATCCGTTAATTAAACAGTAAGATTAATTCCTTACTATTATTTCATATTTAAAACTCATAGAATTATCTCATAAAATTATGTGAAATTCAATGGCAAGTGGAATGTAAATATAACTTGATTTCACTAAAGGGTCTTGATTTATGTGAATAATGCCGTTAGCCCAAAGTTCCAATACGCTTAGTCCTGCCGATCGTTTTACAATGAAATATATTTATGTTTCGCGACGAAAAAAATAGATAAAGAAAGAAGATCGTACGAGCCGTCCTACTACGATCTCCCGCCGTACCGTCGCCCTTCTGGTCTAATTCTTGCGCCTTAAATCAGAAAATATCGAACATAGGTAGTTTTTTAGTTAGGAATAAGGTTTAAGATTAAGCATTACTCTGGAAAATTCTGTATAAAGACCACTCTAATTTAATTGGATGATGAAATTGAGTCTAGTTCTGGATCTGGATCTGGATTGAGTTTGCCAAGGGTGATCAAATTATTGACCAGAGCACTTAGGTCTCACTAGGCCCGTTGTGCCCCCCTGACTGGGACAGCACTGCGTTGTTCTATCACTCATTTAGCCACCCAAGGTGGCGTACAAAGGACAGAACAACGCTTGGAGGGTTATCCCTTATGTTGGCCATGTTCGGCCAGAGCTCCCCTAGCATTGGTCTTACTACCGCTGTGTACAGCCAAAGTGCTATATTGGGAAATAGCCCCCATGTCTGCCTCATAGCCCTCAGGCATTGCCAGAGGAAAACGCATGCTTTTTTACATTTCATTTTGAGATGTGGTTCCCACGTCAACTTGCCGTCGAGGATCACTCCCAGGTATTTTACTTCTGACGACAATGTCAACTGGGTTTTGAGGAGCTTAGGAAGCTTTAGCTTACCTAGTTTCCTTTTCTTTGTGAAGAGGACCATTTCAGTCTTTGACGGGTTTATGGTCAGAGACTGGTCGTTACACCAGTGTTCGATTATTTTGAGGGCTTCCTGCATCAAGCTGCATAGCACCGTCTCAAATCTGCCTGTTAGCAGGATGGTTATGTCATCTGCTTATTCTATGGTGTGGAAGCCATTGTCGTTAAGTCGCCGCAGTAAGCTGTCAACAACTATGTTCCACAGGAGTGGTAAGAGTACTCCACCCTGTGGGCAGCCTTTAGCAACGATCTTTCTGACAGTGGTGTTTCCTACATTTACTGTGACTGCCCTATTCTCCAGCATGCTTTTGATCCATCCACTAACTGTGGGGTTCACACCATGCGTGGAGAGAGCAGTTTCCATTTTTCTGAAGGTCGTTTTATCAAACGTACCTTCTATGTCAATGAACACGCCCAAGGTGGACATTTTGTTGTCCAGAGATCTTTCGATTCGGTCTACAACAGTGTGCAGAGGCAACTTCGTTGATTTCCCCTGAGTGTATGCATGTTGGTTAGCGTGGATTGGATTCGTAATCAAAGCCGTCTCGCGAATTAATTTTTCGCACAATGTATCTAACGTTTTCAGGAGAAATGACGTTAGACTAATTGGGCGGTGTGATTTGGCTAGTGTATAATCAATACGACCAGGTTTCGGTATGAAGATAACTTTTACTTCTCTCCATGCTAGAGGGATGTATCTGAACGTAATACATGCCCTGAAGAATTTGGCTAGGTGGGCTGATAATATGCCCAGCCCCCATTGGAGAAGGGCCGGGAATATACCGTCCAAGCCTGGCGCTTTAAATGGTGAGAAGCTTTTGATTGCCCAGGTTATACGTGTCCCTTCCGTGAGGTGATCTGCCACCTCCCAATCCTCCTTGGAGGGGTTTGAGGGTATGGGTTCTGACCAACCTTCATCGGAGGTGTTCGTACATCCTGGGAATTGAGTCTAGTTGAAGGGAGTGAATAACAATTCAACTTTTTACTTAAAACTAATTGGCGGTCAACTACTTATAAATGCTTAAAATGAGAGGAAATGGTTGTATTCTTTTGTATAATTGCAAAAAGTGGTCAGAAAAAAAACCTACATCTGCAATCACTGTTAAAATGTAATTTCTTTATTTGTTATACATTAATGAAATTAAGAGGGACAAGAATGATAATTATCTTTAAATTGGCTAGGAGTCCGATTTTCTTATTTTTCATTAAAACAATATAAAATGTGATAAATGCGAAATTATAAATAACGACTTGACAAACATTTAATTTATTTAGCAAAAATGTGCTTACCAAAAGGAACCAGAAATACGATAATCTAAAAAGGAATTAACAAACATTTTCCCTCAGTAATAATGGGATTAGTTCTAAAAATATTATAATTGATAAACTGTAATTGACTATTTTGAAGGTTTTCGAAAAGCCATGTTTTTGAAATAACTATAGTTTAGTTTAGTTTAGTTTATTTGCTTTACAAAATCTATTAAAAAATATGTAAATACATACATAAATACAATAAATCATTTTAAAATTTTGAGCATAGACCTTGAAGGCGGAGTTCACGAGTTTTCATGATCTTCCACTCGACCTATTATATAACGTCATAGATACTACAAGAGACAGCGATTGAGAGAGTATCAATTTTTGTTCTGATTCCAACACATTTTTGGTAATAACACTTTAGTTTTTTGAAGCATCAGAGGATAAATTATTCACGCGCATAATGATGATCATTATTAAACCCGATAGTAACGAACGAAATTCCATTTCTTGTTTCAGTCTCTTTAAATAATCATATTGCTGTTTGGTTCTGTCACTTTGAAATTTATAAGTATCTGTTGCGTTAGCATTACTTTTCAGTACAGCTTTAGCTTCCAAATCAGTATTGAAAATAATTTTAAGAGGACGAGGTTTGTTACTGTTATGATTTCCTAAGCGTAATACTTTATTGGGAACATGAGACATTCCGCGTTTATCAAGAATAGCTTTAATTTCATTAAACTCGTCGTTATTAATATCTAATTATTAATCTATTTTTGGTAGAAATAGAAAAAATCTTACTACACTCCTAAAAAATAAAGCTTCTAGTAATGTGAGCAAACCAAAACTAATAATAATAAGCAAAACTAAAAAGTTGGATCGATAAGGCTGCACTTTGATGTAAATCCATTATGCACTTAAATTAATCAAATGTCTTGCTTAATTTTAGAGACACTGTGGTTTCATCAAGCAGATGAGCAAATTCTATCTACATAAGTTCCTGTTTTCTTAACGAGCCTTAAGCTACAACACATATATTCTTAAACTTCAAACATAGTTTGCAAGCTTTAATTATTTACAAAATTTATGCTGCAAAGTATTCCTAAAATGTAACTAAATAATATTTATAGTGGTATTAAAAAAGGAACTCTTGCTATTATACTCATATTTGTATTATATTATTCCAAAAATACCATTTTTCACCACGTTAATTGTGAAAATCAAGCTAAATTTTTTGTCTAATAATTCGTATACCAAATAATAAAAATGGTTTAATGCCATTTATGTGTATTCGAATAATTCCAGCTTTATTCGAACACAAATAAATTATAATCTCAGTCTAATTGGAAATATAAATTCTTGTCTAACTGTGGTATTGTAAGTGTGTAATACGGGGCATTATTATACACACCGACGAACATAAAATTAGGGTCACTCCGTTATTTGAAATTATTTTAGAAATTTTAATTTTTTAACGTGTTTTTTTGGTTGTAACAGCTTACTAACTGATGCTTGAATAAAAAAATAATATTTGGTTGTTCAAAATTTATTGAAAGTTCTGAAAATGAAAAATTTTAATTTTACATCCTAAGTAACGAAAATATGCTCAATCGGATTTAAATCTGCACTGCGAGCAGGCCAAAGAAATCTTGTGAATTGACACTCATAAAGATACTCAGTAACTATCTGAGCAGTGTGGGTTCGTATGTTATCATGCATAAATGTTGCTTCGTCTCCAAGAATCATCATAAACGGTAAAATATGATCTTCTAGAACCTCTGTCAGATACCTGTGCGCAGTCAACGTTCCATTCTCAATAAGACTAACTCCGTGTGAATGTCAAAATATATGCCTCCCCATGTCATAACTGATCCTCCACCAAATGGATGTCGCTCGGCAATACACGCTTGAACATATCTCTCGCCTTGCCGTCGCCACACTCTTACACGCCTATCTGAGCCCGTAAGTCAAAATCGCGATTAATTGGAAACAATATGCGACTTCAATCCGGTTTTGTCCAAACTAAGTGTTCTCGTGCAAAATTTAACCTCGCAATCCGATGTTCACGGGAAAGCGGCAGTAAAGTAGCTCTAGTTCGAGAAGATAATAGGAGAAAATAATTTAACAATAAAATACAGTAATGGAATACCTGAAATAAAAACAGTAAAAAACTAAGGAAAGCTTGTAATTACAAACCAGTTTCATTTTATTATCAAAATGTTCGGGGTCTTAACACCAAAATTTCCACATTCTATAACAATCTAATTAATAATGATTTTGAGATTATTGCACTTACGGAGACATGGCTGAAAGATAGTATTTACGATAATGAGTTGTTTTGTGAACGGTATTCATGTTTTAGAAGTGATAGAACTCGATGCAGAGGTGGTGGGGTGCTTATAGCTGCTAACATCAAATTTTATGCTCGTAATATCCCCATCAACTTTCAATTTGATTCTAATATTGATGTAGATGCTGTTGAAATTTCAATTTCGCAATCGTTGTACACACTAATATGTGTCTATATTCCCCCAAATTCGCCGCCTGAACAATACAACCAGTTTTTCGATTATGTTATTGATTCGTTTAATTCAGAAAATCTGATATTGTGTGGATATTTTAATATACCTAGTTATATTGATTGGAGAAATGGAAACCGTGCATGTAGTAAGCTTATTCCACTTTTAAATAAATTTCACGGCTTTGAATGATTTAAACCAATGCAATTTTTTAAACAATGAAAACAACAGAATATTGGATTTAATATTTGTTTCCAGCCAGTATAATGTAGTAGTAAGTAAACCTGATGCAGTATTAGTTGCCGAAGACTTACACCATCCTGCTCTTTACTTCGAAATTTCATTTAAATGTGATCCTCTTGATATGTTTAACTTTAAGGCTGCAAGGATCTCTGATTTATACGCGGATATTTTACAAACCGATTGGACATCGGTAACAAATTTAAACAATGCTGAAACTGCGTGTGCAGAATTGTATAATATTTTATACAAACTCTTTGATAAGCATGTTCCCAGGAAACAAAATAGACCAATTGATAAACAATTCCCTATTTGGTACGACAAGGAGTTAAAAAAGTTAGTGCAAACCAAAAATAAATTATACAGGCAATTAAAATCGGCTAAACCAAAAAATCAAAGAGCAATAAAAATGGAATACGATAGAGTAAGACGATTATTAAAATTGAGAGTCAGCGTCACCTTCAACAGTTTTATTACGAAAACAGAAGAAAATATCAAGTCAGATCCGAAGTCATTTTGGTCCTTTATTAACATGAAAAGAAGCAAAACAAGAATTCCAGGGATCATGAAAATGGAAAACGTTACATTAACTTCGCCAAGGGATATTCTACAATCATTTGCAGATCATTTTAAAAGTGTGTATAGTGAAGGTGTTCGTGTTGTCCAGTCGTGTGAAAATGTTACTAAGTGTATGGGGGACTGAAGAACTTGTGGCTTCCCATCTAAGAAAACTAAAACCTAAATTAACAATGGGATTTGATCAAATTCCTAGTTTTCTATTAAAAGACTGCGATTTACCACTCGCATATCCATTAACTCATATTATTAACGTGATGCTTACTAAAAGTGTGTTTCCAGAATGTTGGAAAATTACACGTATTTGCCCAATTTTTAAAGCCGGTGATCGTTCGAATATTAAAAATTATAGGCCTGTTGCAATTATTCCAAACTTTTCTAAAGTGGTTGAGTCTATTCTTTCAGATTGTATTCATTGTTATGTTGATCATCGAGTTTCTTTAAACCAACATGGTTTTGTCAAAAAATGCAGTACACAGACTAATCTTATGTGCTTAACACAATATATATCTAATGTACTTGATAGCGGCGGCCAAGTGGACGTAATTTATACAGACATTACTAAAGCATTTGATACGATGCCACATGATAAACTTCTACATCGACTTAGTCAATATGATATTGTTACATGGGTTGTAATTCGGATTATTTCATTACAAACAGCGGTGTCCCTCAGGGCTCTAATCTTGGTCCGCTTTTATTTAATATATTTTTCAATGAATTTGCGGAAGTCCTGAATTGTAACTTTTTAATGTACGCCGACGATGTTAAACTGTATGACACCATTCAAGCTGAGCAGCATTGTCAAAACCTACAAAATAACCTCATACGTTTGTCTAACTGGTGTACTGCCAATGGTCTTAAAATTAATGTTGCACTATAACATTTACCAGAGCACGTGACATTCATGATTATAAATACAGTCTGAATGATGTAAAAATCAATAAAGTATATCGAGTGAGAGACTTAGGAGTTGAGTTTGACCATAAACTGATATTTAACAATCACATTCAGAAAGTAGCCAGTGAGTCTTATAAAATGATCGGATTTATCATTCGCAATTGTAGGGATTTCAAAAATATAAATACTGTTTTACGACTTTACGACTCTCTTGTAATAAGTAAACTAAATTATTGTGCATGCGTGTGGTCACCTGGTTATAAGCATTTTATGTGGACTTTGGAACGTGTACAAAAGCGCTTCATTAGATATTTATATTATTCTAAATACCATGTATATCCTGATTACTCCGTTTCTTATGATACACTTTTAACAGAATTTAATATGTTATCAATTTATAACAGACACAGGTTCATACAAATTTACGAATTATATAAAATTATTAATGGCCACATAGATAACAGTCAATATTTAAATACTATTAATTTTCTTGTACCTCGGTTATCCTGTCGTCACAATTTAACATTTTCATATTATACTCCACGTACCACCCACCATTTATTTTCACCGTTGCTTGCGATGTTGAAAAGATATCATGAAGTACAGTACGGAGTTGATATCTTCAATGGTAATAAAACTGATTTTCTAAAAAATTTAAAATCCTGTCTATTGTAAGCTATCATTATGGTTTATATACCGGACTTACATTTACATATTTTTTTTCGCTCTGTTTTTAGTTATATTATAATTTTCTTGTTTATATAGGTAATATTAATTTTGTATTAATTTGTACTGTATAGAATACTTCCTCATTTATATATTGTATATTTTTCCTTTGTAATTAGGCATTTGCCTGTTAAGGAAATAAAGATTATTATTATTATTATAATCCAACAGTATAATGGCTCTTCCTAACTGTCCACTCATCTATGTTTACATTTCTCACTTCTTGCAGATGATTTCGAAGGGAAACTGCCGTGACCGTTCGGTTTCTCAAAGTACTATAAACGAGAAAACGGCCATTTCAAGCAGTTGTGGTCTTGCTTCGCCTTGAACCAGGTCTTCGAGTGAGCAGACTAGTCTCGTCGTACCGCTGCCATACTCGTTGCACACACGACACCAAAGTTTCTTGCAGTTTCGGGCTGACCGCGGCCGTCTTCTAAAGCCAGCACAATTCGTGCCGCAACAACAGGAATGCCCATTGCAAAACACTAATAATGACAACAATACACAAACAATTTTAAACTAACAGATGACACCATAGAAACAAAAACTATTCTGTCCTTAAACTTGCTTTTGTTAAAAAACAGCATATCAAAGAAAACTTGTTCATTTTCACTACTTTGCATATCAAATTAAAATTGTTCATTTTCATTACTTTTCATAAACTTCCAACAAACAAATATTATTTTTTATGCAATAAATCAGTTATTAAACTGTTACAACCAAAAAAACACGTAAAAAACTAAAAATTTCTAAAATAACTTCAAATAACGGAGTGACCCTAATTTTATGCTGGCCAGTGTATATAAATAAATAAACTTGGTCAAATTGTGATGATTAGACACATTTTGTGGTGCCTATTTATCTATTATTTTCTAATACTCTTAATATATCAGCCATCCGAATTATATACTACTTCAAACAATATTATTACACCGTTTAAAAATGCAATTGTAATGTACGTAATAATATTCAGCATGTCATGGCCCAGACCCAGCTATAAATAATATAATGAAAATTTTACATTGCAATAAATAAATCATTTATACAAACGTAAACATCTTAAACTTACAGATATATTTCGAAATTCTTTTTTGATCGTTTAAATAAACTCACATATTATATAATTGAATAAAATATTTTATACTTATTTAATCGAATTCTAAAATAAGACAAAGGTTAAAGGGGAATAAAGTTCTAATTGATTGCAGATACCGATCATATAATCTTTAAAATGAAAACCAAAAAAAGTTATTTACAGCAATACCAAACTAATCTTAATGGATTTTTAACGAAAAGTATACCAGAAAGCATCAATGAAGAACAAAATAGCCAGAGTAAGTTTTTAACGTTTCATTACATTTTTGTACAGTAATTGTTTTATTTATAGTTAAAATCCATTTTAAATTAAAGCTATACTAATGAGTTCGTCATATCGAAACATGTGTCTGTTGATGTTTATAAACTTGATTGTTAAATTATTTAATAACTTTTGTTAGTTTCTTACAATTAAATCAGCGAAAATTCATTTCTTTTAAAACTTTTAGAATTCTTCAAACAAAAAACTCCTTCAATGAGCTAACATCCACATTCCCGAGTACCAGCTTGGTTTCTGACTTCTAATATATAAACCAATAATCTCAAAGGACATAAAACAACAATTATTATGTCATATACCTAGAAAGCATATGATTCGATTTTGCATATTGACCATCTCAACATTCCATGCCATTTAATAGTCATTATCCACATCTTCCTTTCATACTAATCTGTTAGGTAAGAGTTAAACAAACCTATTCTAATTCACTTTTCATCCAACAAGGGATATCACAAAGATCTTCATATTTAACACTTTTATATAACATCTTCTGTCATGACATACTTTCATACCTCATACACTGCACTAGTATCCACGTCCCGACTTCCAAGCTGCTTAATTATCCCTTCAATCATTATTTGATGCAATAATCCAACATGCAAATGTTCCAAATGGTGTATAAAAGTAAACCCTATCAAATCCATTACACCACATTCACCCTCTATCAATATTAACAACACAATTATTTACCCCCCAAAACTGTATATACCTAGGTGTCATATTATTAGTATTATGACTAGGACTTGACACTTTATACAAGGTGGCGCAAAAGTAATGTCATAGTTTGAATTGGCTGCCATTTTGTTATAAATTTAAAAAAAGATCTGTTTTCATCAAAAGTTTATTTGAAAGTGTATTTTTGGTTACAATACTTGGAAAAAATTATATCGCTCAAATAGCTATCTCACGAGTTGATGCATAATTGCGCTCGTTTTACATCATTTTGAATTATTGCTCGCAAAACACCTGGCTCAAAATTGGCGATTTCTTTTTCAATGTTAGCTTTCAAATTTTGCGAAGTTCCTGGTTTATTATGGTAAACGTGAGATTTTAAAAAGCCCCAAAGGAAGAAGTCCGGTGCTGTTAAATCTGCCGATCTGGACGGCCAGTTCAAATCTCCAAAACTCGTGTAGCATCTGCTAATACCTAATTGAGTGCATCGTCGTCTCGTTGATGCTTATGGATTCTCTCTGACGTCGTTGTCAACAGCAGCGATGTTCTCGTTTGAACTACGAGGCTGGCCACTTCTTGCGACATTTGTAGTGGACCCAGTTGTTCGAGCGAAAACGACGACGAAATTCACGTTTCGTTAAATCAACAAACTTAAAATTTGTCAAATAAGCAGTAACAATAAATCCACAATCTGAAGGTGTGTATCGCTTTATGGCTTATTGACAACTAATTCACTGTATATGTACATCATAAATGTCAGAGCACACTTACATTTGGCGCCATCTGGAAAAATGACGGCCAATTCAAACTATGACATTACTTTTGCGCCACCTTGTATATACCTAACGGGTGTCCAACAATTATTGCAGTCCCGGGTGGCGTTGGAATAAAAACGTAGGTCTATTCTTACATGTCGCAAATAAATGAACTGACATTTTAATTGTCAAACATAACTTAAATATGCATTAAAAATGTCAGTTCATTTATTTGCAACATGTAAGAATCGACCTACGTTTTTTATTCCAACGCCACCCGGGACTGCAATAATTGTTGGACATCCGTTAGATTTGTCGACCTCTTATCAATTACAGTACGATCATCTTTAAGTAAATCCGTTCTTCCTCTCTTCAACACTATCCTTACTGAACTAAGAAATCCCATCGATCCCCTTCACAATCCTTCCAATGTACTTCGTTTCGAAATCACTTCTTCTGCACTTCCCGAAACCCCAATACTTCCCCCTAAACATATAAATCCCTTAATCATTCTACATCAATTCAGTTAAGCTAGACAGCAAATTTATCTATTTTCTCACATAAATTAGACATACTAATGGTCGACAGTCCATATTTTAATTCAGATGTCGTTGTTCGAGATGTATTTATGTTATTCTCTCTCTATTAATGCCCCTTATTTACCGTTTAGATTTTGCACATTTAATATTGTCGTATAATTTAAAAAATAAAAATAAATCTAATTTTATATTGTGTAAGGGTATAATACGCGTATTACCGAATATTAACTGCCTCATAGACTTACCCTCTAAGAAAACACCATTAAATGTCACTTTGAAGACGTTAAATAAATTAACGACGCTCATATAAAGCTCGCTCATAAAAATATATTTCAAAATACAATCAATTGTTTATTTAAGCTGCTACATTTTAACGGAAATATACATTAAAATAAATGGTTATTATTATTGCCATTGCCCTTTTACGGAAATAAGTTTGCAAATTTATATGCCATTGATATTTTTAGATTCACTAGTTAATACATATTTGGTAGATCCCTAAAAGTCAATCCACAACTCATTTTCGTCTCCCTTTACCCACAAACAAGTACTCCCTCAATGCTCTCCTCTCTCACCTCTGTTATATAACATGTTTTGCGTGGATGTCTACAACCCCGATCCTTTCTACTTTAACCCATCTAAATATCTCTTGCAATTTGCAGATGATACGGCCTTGATCACACATGCTCCCACACTCCCAAAAGCCCTTCAATTCCTTCAAGAGCTTATTGACTCCCTTAAACGATGGTTTGCAAAATGGCGCATTAAAATCAATCCCCACAAATCACAACTCCTAATTCCTTATCATCGCACCAATAATTCACCCCATAAAGTCTTTATTTCCCAAACTATGATCCCTCCTTCAGTTTCCGTTAAATACCTGGGCATAACCATAGATCAAAAAATCAATTTCAAAAAACACAATGCTGCAATAAAAAATAAAATAACTTCTAGGGCAAAATGCTTTAGAAGCTTAACCTATAAGAACAATGGGATTAATACAAAAACAGCTGTTAAAATTTATAAAATGATTTGCCGCCCACTACTTGACTATGGTTGTGCCCTCTATACCAATCCAAGCAATCCAACCTCCCGTAATATTGAAGTTAGCGAGCGAGCACCCCTCCGTACCCTAACCAAACTCCAACATCCTCTTAATCCTCTACACAATCCATCTAATCAGCTCCTCTATGATACCACTTTAGTTATCCCTATCAAAGAACGCCTCCGATTCCTAACAGAAAAATTCTCAAAAAATCCTTTCAACTTCCATATATTATTCCATATGACTGGACAGCACAAGGCAGAAAGACCTCTGGTCGATAGCCTTTTGACAAATTAATACATTAACACCTCATTCATTATTCAATATTCACTATTCCAATGTAAAAATATGTAAAAAATTTGTCAATAAATATATGTTACTACTACATATTTGGTATATATAGATAATTTATAAAGCATAATATTTATTACTTCTTATGATATTCGTATTATTTTTAAATGTGTTTCAAAATTAATATATGTCGAATACAATAGCAGATAATTAATGGCTGCTTCTCAAGCGTTTTATCTTTGTGATTATTTCAAGTGCCTGAAAAAATGTACTTATACATAATACAAAAACCTCATAGCAGTTTTGGTATAAATTTTAAACATAGAATTAAAAAAAACTCCTAATAATATATGATTGATTTTTGGAATCGTTGCTTTGTCATGCATCTCGATTAGATTAGAGCTTCAAACTTTGCTGGGATTACAAATATTTTCACTTTTTATTGTGACTAGTTTCATCCTATTCAGAGATTATTAAACGAATATGTATTAAAATAAAATTAAATGAGAAGATAAATTAATTTCTTACTTAACCCGTGGTGAAACATTTTTGTATTAATTCGATTATTCGAATCGAATTAAATAAAGTATAAAAAATACATATATAATAAAATAAGAATTAAACTTTGAAAACTATATATACATTTATTTATAGTAGTTAAATGTATGTACAAAAATATATGATTATCGTTTTTTTTCAGTCACATCGTTGTCTTCACCAATGATGGTAGCCATGTCCTGCATAAGCGGTGTGGGCAATCAATGGGGTGTGTACAGCATGGACACCATGATAAACAGGAGCAGCGTGGACAGCTACAACGGGGCTACTATGCACATCCACTCTCGACGTATAACTGGTAGCTAGTGGAACGGCTACTGGAGCTATGCCGTAACCAGCATGTAGGAATCCCGGACGGGCGGCAGCTACAGCGAGAACAACGGACAACACCACCAATTTGAACATCGTGAAAGAGGTCTGTGTTGTTTCTTGTGATGATTGGAAGATAGTATACTGACGATTCCGAGGATCTTATATTTATACTCGAAAGGCGGATGACATTGATTTTGTAGGAAGTGTTTAACAGGGCAGTCATTTCATTGCGCGCACAAGTGCACAAGGAATACAAAATTGCGTGTGTCACAAGTGTGCTTATTTAGCGTAATTTATTGCACAGAATGCACATAATCATTACGCAAATTAAATTTGCGATGTAATTGATTACTTTTCATGGATTATGAATATGTGAGTAAACTGTTAATTTATTTGATGTTATATAATGTAGTATATTTTCAAATATCATATAAGCAAATTGAAAAAAAATTGTTTCAATTTTTTTGTATTATTATTATATTTGGATTATTATATAAAGTATAATCAATATTACATTAAATTATGATACATATAGCATATACGGTATGCGCATAAGAAATTAGTATATACAGTCAGATACAATATTTTAAGCTAATTGAATTCTAGCAACTTTAAATTTCGTAAAAACTACCCCACAAATAAATTATAATAAATTTATTTATTTATTTATTTATTTATTTATTCACATATATACATTACAACATACAATTAATATAACTTAAAATTACATGTGAATCAATAGGTGGGATTTGGTTAGCTTACAGCCACCATTCACACCTATTCTTTATAAGTAAATAAAATAATAGACATGTATTAACAAATATAACCATATATATGAACAAAACAAAAAGAAACAGAAATATACATAGTGTAATAAACTGATTTTAACAATTAATGGCCACATATATAATAACATGAGATATTGACAAACTGGTAACTATTTTATAGGTAAATTATTTAAAAAACATAGTTTTTAAAAGCAGTTTTTGGAATGGGGTTGTACAATTCATAAATATTATAAGAAAATAATCGTTCAAATACTGTAGTACTGTGTTTAGGAGGTGATAGCCGCCCTTTAAAACGGGTATTAATATGATGAATATCCTCTCGAAAAGATATTTGGTTATAAAGATAGGGGGGCTGTTTGGTAGTGATTATTTTATGGTACAAGTACAATATAGCTCAAAAATTAATGCGTTATTTAGATAAATTGAAAAACGTAATTTAATTACGATGAACTCCAGACGACCAACACTAAAAACTTAAACGTCGCCTTTTTTCCACCGTGAAAAAAACTATCAGAACCATTACAAAATTAATTAAGTTTCGTTCCAAATACGCAGTCCAAATTTCCAGGTATTTAATTATTAATATTGAAATTCTAACAAATTGCTCTGTTATATATTTCGATGTAACCAATTTGTTTTCAGCATACAGCCAAGGGAGGTAATCACAATAGAAGTATATAAATTATATTAACTTATCTCATTAAAGGTTTGTATTCTCTTTAACTTAATTGAATTATTTATATTTTAAAGCATCGTTTCGATTAATTTTGTGACTAAGTGTACAAATGTTACTTAAAATTTAGAGATTTGTTAAAGTTTTAGTTTTCAAATCTCAAAATAAAATAAAAATATCAGAATATAGTTATTTAAGTTGGTTTGAACAAATGCGATTGATGATATTGTTTTATCGCTAATTATGATGGCTTTGGCTGTTATTTTTAACTTAAATTATATACTAAATTATATATTGTAATATCAGGGAAGATATGTCTGCTTTATGATCTCCAAACGTTTTACGTTTTCCAGTATGACGAATTTGTCGAATAATATCGAAATTTGGATTATGATATTGTTGTAATTAAATTACTTTATTATGTAATTAATGAGATTTAAAAAAAATTAATATAAATAATGATCAATTAATACATTCCAAAGTCCGTGGGGTCGGATTCCCTGTAACAGAGACATTCTCTGGTTTTGATTATAAATAATAACTTAATTTTTGATACTGTATAATATTTCTCTTCTACAATAAATTTTATTGTTTAAATAACCATCTTTGTAATCACATGATAGTTATTGTTTGCGATGTTAAATTTTATAAAAACATACTCCATTGAATGTATTTTTAAGGGACGCGGATGTATTTTGTCTATTAATGACTTTAAATTACATTAAATTGATCCTCTAATTGCAGATTATTCATCAGTAGTACTTAGTGTCCAATGTCCAAAATATAAAAATGTAACATTGTTTAAAACAGTATCATCGCGATTTTTTTCTCAATTTAATTTGACTAAATTCGTACATATAATCAATAAATTCGATTGGACAACCATTTACAGTGCATTAGATGTAAATAGTGCAATCACAATATTAATAGAGAACCAAGGGATCAACCTTATTTTATTTTTTCAACTCTTGGAACCAATGTTTCAAATGAATGTACAGTAGCACAAGCTTCTATATCAAATTCATTTTATTTCTCGAATGTAACATATATGAAAGTTGCAAAAGAAATAGAAAATTTGAATATAAAACAGTTCTATGAGCATGTTAATCTGACCTAAAATTTTTTAAAGATTTCTAAAGATGTTATTGCTCATATCCCAACATTTTTATTTAATTGGGCTTTGGAAAACAAAACTTAGCCGGATATATTAAAATTATCAATTATAACGCCAATTCTAAAATCAAGCGGCGCGGAAATCTTAGAAAACTGTCAGGAGCGTTTGACACAGTGTCGCATCAATTTATTTTAGAAAAGTTACTAAGAAATTTTTTTCAGCGGTAAATTTAAAATTTTTTTGGAATCGCATTTACAAAATAGAAAGTTTAAAGTAAACATTGAGATACTATTCTCAAAAGAAAATATCTTAAATGTAAAAATACCTCAAGGGTCTGTTCTGGGCCCTTTGTTATTCATACTATTTGTAAACGATTTACCAGAATCACAATTTCTTGGTGAACGTATTAGGAATTTTATTTTCGTTTCATCATAATATGGATAAGAAATCTAAAGTCTACATCGGTGGTAGAGGGGTCCCTCGGGGTTCCAACCTAGGCCCCTTAATGTTTTTGATATTTGTAAATAATGTCTGTGAATTGTTAAATTGTAAATATTTGATCTATGCGGATGATGTTAAACTTTTTAATGTAATCAATGATTATGATGATGCTGTTAATTTACAAGATTTTGTCAGTACTAAACGAGTGGTGTACTTCGCACAATATTAGTGTAAATATTTCAAAATGTAATATAATTTCGTACACTAGATTATTTTATATATGTAATTATAAATTAAATAACTCTATAATTATACGTACACAATGTATCAAAGATTTGGGAGTATATTTTCATGACAAGTTATCGTTCAATACACACGTAGAAAACTGCTCTATTCTCAGTTTGTATCAATCACTACTAATGTCCAAAATTATGTATCGTGCAACAGTTTGGTCTCCAAACTACATAAAATATATTAATATATTGGAGAAAGTTCAGAAAAGATTTCTTAAGTACTTATATATTTTTAAGTACGGCAATTACCCAGATTTTAATTATTCCTACCACGAACTATTAGATGTATTAGATGAATTTAATCAAAAATATATCCACACTAAATACAAAATAGCACTTGTTTAAAAAAATTCATAACTTATCTGATAATTCTTACCTACTAAATTGAATTGAACTAAATATACCAAGAATTGCCTCCCGTCACAAAAAAACGTTTCACTATAAAACGCCGCATACGAATCACTACATGTCATCTCCCTTGTATAAAATGATCCGGTATTATCATGATGTACAATATGGCGTCGATATATACAATTGTAATTATACACTATTTAAAAATGATTTAAAATTGTGCTTATTGTAACTATTTCTTGTTTTTTTTTTGTTAATTGAATGTTAATTAATTTATTATATTCAAGGGTACGATGTAACATATTTATAATTTTCTCAGTAATAAGACATATATTGTCTGTTGAGAAATAAATAAATAAATAATTTTAATTTATTCTAAGATTTAATTATTGAAGTTAATTACTTCGACGTTCGAATCTACCCTTTAATTAGCAATGTGTTATTTACTATGATGTAGCTATGCGAATAAATGATATTCTTTTCTATTCTATTGATTTCACTGTAGGAAGTGAACATTTTTCCGATTTTTTTTTTCAATGCAAATATTAGTTTGGACCTCAATTTAAACCATGCTAAATAGGTTATTCTTGAGGTTTTCAATTAGTGATACATTTTGAAAATTTAAAATAAAACAAATAACTGTTTTGGTATCACTTCTTTAATAACACTTCAACTTATCATTATCAAACAGTTATTATTTTAAATTTCAGTTGATATACAAATTAATACTACTTTTACAATGCATTGAACAGAGAGATTAACATTAGGTAAGTCTGGTCATAAATTAGTGGGATGTTCGAATTACGCCTTACTTTGAAGACTCCAATAAATTTGACTAAATCCCTTTTCGATAAAGTGTAGTACCTCAAGTACATCATCGTTAAAAGTTTTAGTATTGCACTTGACAACATTAGCTATAATGTTGAATTTGGCATTTTTTATAAATAATAGCACACACTGCTTCTTACATAATCGTCTAGGAGGTTGAAACTTAACAAACTAACTATAAGCCAGTCTCAACTCCTGAACTAGAAGAAAACATTCTAGATTACATAGAATAAAAAAATATTTTCTTTAAACGACATCAACGTTTTTCAATTGTCATTGGCGACTCAGATTTTTCCGACGATTTTTAATTTTTTGTTTATTACGATTGAAATTGGAGACACACACTTTTGCTTTTAACTCAGAAACGACCACTGTCATGACAGTTTTCAAAGAGTGATAAAAGTATCTTAAAGAAATGTTCAAATAAAATGTGGAAGAATAAATGTAGATTTATGAGCAAACAATAATGTTCTGAGCAAACAAATTTTAGGAACACTGTGTATAGCATGTTTCCCGCGGTCTGATAGAAGTGACAAATTGCTTAAGTTACTTGATGTTATTTTAGCCTGTATCAAATTAAAGCCCTCTACCACTAACGGTATTAAAAATATTTAGAAAAATGTCTTAAAATCTTTGATGGCCTATATCTTGGTCATTTCAAGACTTTTATAATAATTTTTTTGAGAAAGAATTTTATTCCCCGAGTCACAGAAACACCCTATGTACAAAAATAATAGATCGTATTTTATTTCATTCTATATTCGACTCTAACAATAAAAGCCGGATAAATGTAATTTAGCACTCATTCTAAACAAAGAATATTACGTGCAAAAACTTATATTAATAAATATTTTAAATAACTCGAATGTAAAAGTACTCAAAAAGATATCATGCACCAACGCTATGCAATTACGAAGCTCCGACTCCAATCCATATCTACCAATCAGCATTATCTCAGTAAAGAGGTTTTTACCTGAACCACTGTGGACTTCCTGCTCAAAAAGATATCACAACTGATTTTATGAGTTTAAAAACCTTGATTAAAAAATCCAATGGCATTTTTTATCGAGAGATCTATCAAAAACAATTCTAATGAACCCAATGTGTCTCCGATTGTACGATTTAATTAAAATCCATCAGCATAAGATGTATGGAAAAAACTAAATTGAATTTTTAAAGAGCAACCGATTTAGAAAATTTGCAATATATTCTCAAATGTACCACCACAGGATTGCATAGAACAATTGACACAAATTTTTAACTTATTTAACTAGCATTTGTACTCAATAAAAAGTGATTTCTAAATAGTGGATCGAACTCTGTAGGCTCTGACGAAAGGTAATCAATGGATCCTCTTTGACTTATTTTTTCCATTTTTCAAATATTAATGGTTAACCCATAAATTTGCGAGGGCTTTTTTAACTAAATATTCTCAGTAACATAAATTCAAGCACCCAGTATAAATCATTTTATTATTATAATATTTTGTACGATAGTAAGGGAAAACATAATAAACAAATGAACAAAATTTCTCTTCGATTCAACGAAAATTATGAAAAAAAAACATTGATAATGTGTCGATGAACCACGGTGAGCTATATATTCTCTAAGGCATCTAGGTTCGCTTCCAATTAGGTGATTAATGTCCTCCTATGGTATCTCATTCAAAGCAATTACTAACGCATTTTGAAGTGCTTCTGGAGTTTGTGGAGAATGCTGCAAGTTAAGAAGTCTTTGGCCCATGATATGCCACACATGCTCAATTGGAGATAAATCCGGTGACCTCGGTGACCAGGGCAACACATTGATTTCAGCATACTCAAAGAAGTGGCTCTTGCAATGTGTGGGCGAGCATCATCCTGCTAAAATTTAAATTTGGCAATGTCTTCGATGTAAAGCTGTGCGGTCATGTTGCCTCTAACGAAGATTATAGGTGACCTAGAGCCATAAGCAATGGCACCCCATACCATAACATTAACAGTGTGTGCCTTTCAAAAAAAATTGTGGATTTCTTCTTTCACCATGGCGTCTTCTGACTTTGACCCGGCCATCATGCATTAAGAAACAGAATCTAGATTCGTCACTAAAATGAAAATTTGCGGGTTTTTGCTCCCTAGGCATTGTAAAACAACAAAACCTTAGAACCGCATTATATAAAATTAAAATCCCTTTCAATTTAGGCTCTCTTTATTTTGTGAAAATTGGCAACCATTTAATTAAATATGTTTTACAAGAAGTGTCTTTTAAATACCTTAAAGTATTTATTATATACATTTATTTCTATTGTATAAATATTGGACTTATGACAATTTCTTCATCTAAATATCTTTTTAATCTGAGCCAGATTCATACATTGCAATAGCAGTAAATACTATGGGTTTAGAATATAAAAATATTTTATAAAATGTTTCATTTTGCTATTCAAATGCCAGTACCTAAAGCAAAGGCTTGATTTATCTTTGAGCTGATCGTTATAATTTGCGAGGTATTTTTAGTATAAACTTCATAAATAAGCAACCAATCAGATTGGTCCATTTTTGACATACGCCGTATGCTATTGAAATTTATGGCGGCAATGTCACCGAGAACCTATAATACCCCTAGTAGTACAATCTCTGAGGGTGGTTCTGTATGTCATTCATATACCAGAGTCTGACTCTTTTAGAACTTGTCGCTAGTGGTCTAGTAATGAAGAAAAAGTCGGGTGATAATCTATGGCAGTGGCCATTTTGAAAAATTGACGCCATCTAGGATTTATTTTATTGTTTTTTAGGATACTGAACACTTTTAAGACGTTTAAGATCATGAAAAGAACAATTAAATGGATTTAGACAAGTCAAACCACATCATTTTATATAGTTATAGCTTAATTTTACCTGGATTTATTATTGTTTTGCTTCTTTCTTTGTAGGTTTGAAATTCTTCAGTAATTGGTTGTAATATGGAGCGAGAATTATGTGTCATATGCCAAACAGAATTTGAAGAGAAGCCAGTTTCAACGGAAAATGGTTGAAAACGTGTATTGGAAACTGCTGCGATTCTTTGAGATTAAATTTTTAACAGACTCAAGCCAATAGGTCCAGATAGCAACTTTAAGTACCATGTAACTAATGTATGCTACAAAACCTATAGTCACAAAGATCAGTTAGAGCTAAGCGCAGAAAACTGTCTAACGAAGAAGCATTGCAAAATGAAGACATCGCTGGAAGGAAGGCCGTCACTAAATCCGGTTCGCGGGCCAATACATAACCCCGACGTGCTGCAATTAAGCTGTGTTAAAGGTGGAAGCAAGAAACATTATACCTTGTATTTATTGTAATATACAAGATTTGCGAAACCGGAAAAGCAGAACATTTTCTTAAAGTTTCGAGCTTCTTCAAAGATGTGTTCATTGTGATTATAAAGATGTTATGGCGAAAGACAGCCCCGCTTGATTACGCAAATATTTTAACATTATGAAAGTAAAAAAAAAAACGGTAAGCATCATCTAGTGATAAAGTACCTGCAAGGTATTCTAAAGAATAGGGATTTGAGTTAACCGCGTAGTGATAATTTTTCACTACACGGTTGTTGGTTTTATCTTAACTTAAATTAGTGCAAAATTTAATAACACTTATGATGTCCAAAACTTTTAAAATGTTAAGAGTTGCATTGGAATACCTTCAGCGGAGACATTCAATTTTCTATTCCAAAAGAGGCGAATAAGCTAGCCATGTTTTTTCATTCATCCGTTTCTATTTGTGTGCAAAACTACTTAGGAAATCATTTGAGACTCTGATTATTATTATTTCAATGTCTAGTTCAGACATTTGTTTTACCTAAAAATATTATTATTCTTAATAAAACTCACTTGATGTAGTCTATTATGGTAGTTATTTATAATAAATTCCATTAAAATAGAATAAAGCATTTAATTGCATTAACGGGGTAACCTGTATAAACTATATAATTAGCATTATCAAATGTTACATAATTTTTCTGTATATATACATGTTAATTATTTAAGTTCATTTAGATATCCAATTTGCTCTTTAGTTTAATTGTGGCCTAAAACTTATTGTACATATGAATTATTTTCAATAGAACTGTTTCTTTATTAAGAAAAAATATATATTTTAATAATTATTGATTCATTTCTAAGATTTTGATATTTTTTAATAGATTTATTGATTAAATGATACACTTAATCTGATTAGACGTACCATCGTATCAACACACCTGTATAAGGGGAATGTTAAGGACAGTTTTATGTATTCCAAGGTGCACTCTGCCAGGAAATCTGCAATTTAATCCATGAAACAGATTGCAAAATCGAAGAGAACGTACGATTTATACGAATGGGTTTGATCTATATTTGTCTTCACGTATCCATGGAATATTTATCTTTACGTGACGTTATTTTCCAATAACATCATTTTTAAGTTATCAATATGTCCAATTAATATCTATTGGTACAACGGATGTTACATAAATCCGGCACTACTTTCAGCGTTTATTTAAATTAATATTTTAAATTTAATGATATTTAAATATATTGGTCTATTTTATGTAATAGTCTAAATTGTTTAAACATAATTGTATCTGAACGACATTAAAAACATTTTAATTTACATATTTCTATATATTCTCATCACTATTCTACTTATTATTAATTTTAAAATGTTATTGAGATTACATCATATTTTGCTTTTAATCAAATTAAATGTTCACATATTTTACATGCTGCATATATATGCTAATTATTTTTTTCTTCATTACATTTATATATTAATATTACACGCGTTTATGGCGTGATAAAATGTAAATTCTAACGCAAATATGCGAACAAATTTTTATAATCTTACACATTTATTTAAACTTCCTTAATTAACTACGCACGGGGAATAATAATTTATTTTCAAAGAGGTATATTTACGCAATTATAGTTTCATTTTGCAATATTAGTTTATAATTACGTGATGTTTTTTTGACCCTCAGCCACTTTGTATATTAATACTAAACGTATTGTTTCATTTAGTATTTTCATGGTTGATTCTTTAGCTAATAACATTATCATAAACCTTGATTTATTGTAAATAAATTTGCTGATTGATAAAAAATAGGCAATTAATTTGAGAAGCTTACATTAGGTGAACAAATATAAATACGTTAACATTTAAAACTTCTGAACAATTAAGATCTAATTGATTGTCTAGATAAATTGTCTTCTGCATTTAAATTATATCCAATTTTAGAGTTTAGTTTAAACACAATATTGTATAGGAGGGATCATTGAAATTATCATCACCAATAGAATATACTATCATAGCAATAGAAGGACTTTCATAATACCCAGTATTTGCACAATCGATTCAAATTTAATATTAATTTACCACATCTTTTTGTACAAATTTTAATAGCTTAATTAGTTTTTCTCTATACACACTACTCAGTAAATCGTCTGACATCACAGTGTGTCTTCTATTGCTGCCTCGGTTTCTTATACAACCTATGACGTATATAATGTACATCAGAGTACACCAAAGTACTTTCGTGATACAAATACAATATTCACATCAACTTCTAATAATTTCACAAAAAGGAGGTAATTGTTTATCATTTTCTAAAAAGCTACTGCAGTCACCCTGAATACACTCGGCATGGAAGTCTAACAATAGATTTAAATGTTCCCCATCTATAGCAGGCCCTTTAATATGCATATTAAAGCAACATTCTGTTGGCAATGGAGTCTGAGAAGAAGACCTACAGTAAGTAGGTAGATTCTGTTTAGGGATGCATGGTGGCAGATTCAGAAGACGACGTGGTGAAAGAAGAACAATTTTTTGTCGAAAGACACGTTCATTATACTGTTGGGGTTATAGTATAGGGTGTCATTGCTAATAGCTCTAGGGAACCTCTAATCTTCCTTAGATGCAACATGACCGCACAGCGTTACATCGAAGAATGTTTGGAACCTCATCTCTTACCCTTTCTTCAGACATTGCTAAATTCAACTTTTCAGTAGGATAAAGCTTGCCCATACATTGCAAGAGCCACAATGAACTTCGGAACACCGGAGTTATCTCTAATTGAGCATCTGTGGGATTTCATGGGCCGAAGACTCCTTAATTTGCAGCATCCCCCTCAATCTCTAGAAGCACTTCGAAATGCGTTAGTAATTGCTTGGAATGATCACCTTATTAGAAGCGAACCAAAAAATTTCGAAATTAGTTTTGTTGATTATCTGTTTGGTTATTGGCCTGTGAATTTTTTTCTTAATGAAAATTAGTGTTTAGCAAATCCTCCTTTAAAGCTGCATCATGTGTGTTGTATTTTAGAGAAATATCTACATTTTAATAAATACACTTTTATTGTTTTTTTTTTTCAGTTTTATCAAATATTATTTATCAGAATTATTTAAAATCGCATTGAAATAAAGAATAACTTTACATTGATAGTTTTAGGGCGTAAAAACACAATAAAATAAGAATATGATCTGGAATATAAATTACTTGAAAATTTGAAGGTAAAAAAGAAGTAAAATTATAAGAAAACTGAAGAAACAGCTGTTTCTTTAGTTTTCAAGAATGTTAAAAAATCTATCAGTAGTAGTATTCTAGAAGATAAATTGTGATAAAATAAAATAAGAACTATTTAAAAATTTACTAACATTGAAAAAAAAGCTGCTGTCTTTGTACAGGACATTATAGAACTGTTGGGGTTGTATCAGTCGCTCCCTCACAGAACATATAGATGTTTTTGTTTTCGATTTTTTCAACTCCTTTTAATATTTTGACTGTTAAAAGTTTTCCTATCTTGCATCTTGAGGTAAACTAAATCTTTGTTTCATTAGAACATGTCTCTGGAAGGAGATATCTTCTTTAGCGGACAACTGGATTCATACGCTTTAAGGATGCTATATCTGTGCAGAGCCGCTTCTGTTTCAAGCTATTCTATAGACTGGATATTGAGGTAGAGATTGGTGATTCCCACACTAAAACACTCTCTATAGAGGCTCCAGTCTGTGTTCCTAAGATTTCTACAATCCATTCCTTTATGACCTCGGTGTCGAACTCCTTCTTCCACAACATGCCAATTTTGAATTGTACTTGCTGTGAAAGCATCAAGAGGAGATGTTAATTACCTTTTCTGCACCACAGAAATTGAAAGAAGGCAGATGCTATAACATCTAAGAGGATGTTGCTAGGTCCCATATGGTGAATACTGGAACGTATAATTAATGTCTTTCCTGAGCATTAAAACTGCCTTCAGAGTAATGCAGTGTGTTTTATATACCAGACTATAATTTTCTTGGGGTAGGCCCTTTACCTTTCTCTTATTGATCCAAGGCTCATGTAGGAATACTATTTTAAATTTGGTTTCTTTTATTCTTCTGTAAAGGACACTTGAATTCGCTTTTGAGTGATGGAGATTCAATTGAATACAGCGTATTCCCACAATTAGTGTGGTTTGTATAGCACTGGCACCAGGCCCTAAACTGTGTGGCCCTTGTCGTTGAGGATCCTTCCTCGGTTTTCCTGGGATGGCTGGATGGCTCATGTTATATATGTGCGAAATAATATTTCTAGCAGATGAAATATATTGAAAGTATGGTGAATTGGTTAAAAATAATAATTTTCTTGGCCAGTGGATTAAGGTAGAATTTATTTTGCACCATTTCTAATCTTATTTTTCCAATTATTTTTTATTGCGTAATTGTTACGTTATGTTTATAATAAAGTCAAAGTAGCGTTCTATATTTAACTATCTAGATAAAAATGGTAAAAGTAATACATAATTACAATTGTTTTCAGTAATGATCTTCATATATACACACATATTTAACACTGTCTCAAATTTAGTACAAAAATATCTATTATGGTCTGAATTATTAATAAAAACAAGTAATTTTGATCTAATTATTATTCAAATTAAATTTACGAAATAGTATTGTAATTTAGTGACTTTTTTCATATTTATTTAAAATATGTGATTAATTTCCATCAGGAATTGATTTGTTCGTTGCAAGATATTAATATTTCATCTTAGTATTGTTTGTATCCAGTCATAGAAATATTTATCTTATGTTTCTATTGTAACAGGGGGGGGCACCACGCTAGGCAAAAATAATAGAAGTTGTGGTGCTTCCTGTTAACCTCCGGCTAGGCTCACTTGATGAATATTATAATTTAAAAAAAAAAGAACTGTTACTTACCCTTGTTGCCGTAAACCTTTAGGTTTAGAGTTGCTGTCTTCTGTCACTCCAGGATTCTAACTTGACTTGGATGGCACGAACACACAACACATAGATTTGAGATATGGCTTTAATTGATTTAAAGCGTTGCAAAATGAAAAAATACTTTTTAGTGGTCAACAAAATAAATTATTTGATTTATTCAAAACATAAACGATCAAATAAACAAATAACAACGAATAAAAAAAACTATCTATGAACATTAATAGCAAATACAAATTACAAGGGAAAAAAATGTATTAATAAAAAATGGATTAATTATATGCAAACCACTCTTCAAAAAAAAATCGTAAAACCACTAGTTCAAAATTTGAAAACCACTTTCGTCAAAATTGAAAAAAAACACTCGTTCAAAAATAAAGAAGCCACTGACTCAAAATTTCTTTCAAGAAATCCTAATCCTAAACTACTGATCTAAACTTATATTAAAAATATACAAATATACAAATTAAACTCTCAATGTATGTAATACTGACTTTACTCATTTTAAAACTAAATTGATTTAAGAAGCTGATTCTAACAAGTATAAACATGTGGGTGCCGATGTAAAAAGGTAATCAAAATTATGTTGCCCGAAAATAATTATATAAAAAGCTGATTAAATCAAAGTTAGGGCGATTCCGCTGAAGCGCCGGAAACACTATAAGAAAAAAACAAATTTAACGTTGAACTGAAGCACTAAAACATAAGACTTTATAGGTTCAATTATATTTAGATTTTCACAGATCTACTAAAACGGTATTACCACGTACAGCTCTGGAAGAGGCAGATAATTTAACATGAGTTACTTTGTAACTTTTGATCAACCGAAAATACAAATCTAAGCAGTTTGTCTAAGGCTCAGTGCCTTGCTAACTGAAGACTTAATAAATATCACTGGGTAAATATGTTTTTCTCTCTGTATGGAAGGGCTTTCCGTATTTATCATAAGTCGAAATTATGCACATCATTTGTGGTATATTAAATTTCTGATTCACAAACTAGTTACTTTGCCCTGTTGTCAGACCCTATAAGTAGACTTTCAAATCTGTGATGCAAATTTCTGCTCGAGAGTATTATGAAACTTGCATGGGCTGCCATAAGGGTGGCTTTTATGAGCTAAATCTAAAATATATGGTTAGTTTCGTAACTTTTTGCTGGGGTTAAAAAAGATAGGAATCTACTAGATAGAAATGTTCTAAACATAGAACACATCTTGTTTTCTGATAAATCAACGTATATGTTAATTAGTGAGGTAAATCGTCAATATTATCGTTATTGGGCAGAATAGGACCCACACTGGATGAGGGAAGGCCACACTCAATATCCAGAAAAAGTTAATGTTAGGCAGGGATTGTTAGTGATCGAGTTATAGGTCTAATTTTGTCAACAGTCTCAATGGAGCGGGATATTTACAATTCTTGGAAGAAGAGCTAATTCCGAGTTTGGCTATTTTGTTTCCTTGCCCTGTAGAAGCTAACGTCCCGAATGAAAACATCTGGCTTCAACAGAACGGTGCGCCTCCCCATATTACAAGGCATGTCCGTGAGTACCTGAATAATGTCTTTCCACGAAGATGGATTTGCAGAAGAGGACCAGTTAAATGGCCATCTAGGTCTCCGTATTTAACAAATATAGACTGTTTCTTATGGGGGTACTTGAAAAGCAAAGTTTTTAAGACTAAAGTGGCAAATATTGAGTTAAAAGAACGAATAAGACAGGAGAGTAAACTAATTTCCTCTGAAGTAATTAAAAATGTTCTAAATGAGTTTTAGTTCTGTTTAGGGTATTTTCAGTTATAAAATGGGTAACATTTTGAGCATTCATTGAAGAAAGATTATTAAGTTAAATTAATTTTTCAAATTTGTTGTTTGTTAAATATCTTGTAAATGACAAGAAATGAAAATTTCAAATTTGTCACACATGTGTAACTTGATATAATCTTTAAGAATAGTGATAAAAAATATTGTTGCCATTAAAAAAATAGTCGATGACTTTATATCTCGATGACACCCTGTATAAAATTTTATTACATCAAAAATAGCGCAATTTAAAATACGAAACCTATCCGAGTATATTTTCTAAAAATATACTTATTATTATTATATGATTTACTGAATTTGGAATAAAGAGACTCGCCCTGTATAAATACACGATTCAAGAAATGATCTGAAATTATATAATTGAGCAATTAAAGGCTTACTATTTATAGATTTAGAATACTTTAAATCTCAATTGACATAAATAATTTAGTATCCGATTATACCCTATTATAATAAGTGTTGTTTAAAATACAAAATTTAATAGTGTAAATTTCTTTTATCATTTCATATCTAAATGAAGCTTTACATTTATTTTAGAAAATATCATGTCGTTTGTTATTTCTTAAGATTATTACCTCAAATAAAATTATTTATGATACCATAACTAGACATTAGGTTTTTTATTACCTTAATAATTCACGAACAAGATTTCAGACTAATTATCAATACGTATTACTCACGTAATAATCTAATTATAAAAATGATCTGATTTGTAAATTATTTAGATATATGTACGTGCATCGACGGTGTTTATTAATTAAAATCTTTTATAATTCAACTTGTTAAATATAAAATTTGATAATCACGTTATTATTATGTTATTTATTATATTATGATAAAATTTAATAATGTTTATAGTTAAATAATGAAAAGGATTAGGTAATATTTTATTTTATAAAGTAAAAATCTTATAGAAATTATAATATAGTTATAAAACATATATTAGCAATAATTACTTTTTAGACAGAAATAATTAAAATAGGAAGCCAAAATTCTAGTCTGGGATGGATTTAATTTATGTATGTAGGAGATATTGTTTTATTGTAGATTCTAAGAGGTTGCCTATAACAGGAAGAAGTTTAATGAGAGGACAGCTTGTAACGAGTTGAATTAAGAAATAAATACAATAATACCTTATTTCCATTCGAGAAGAAAACGTTGTTAGGAATAGCAGAAGGTAAAGGTTTTTAAAATAAATAGGTGTATATTGTAATGAAAATTTTTCAAAACAGATCTGGAAATTTAATATCAAATAATAGTCTATTTCATCTTTTTAATTGTCAACTGGGGATAGTATGTGTTTTGTTAAATAAAACTAGCCAGTCAATAACTAAATTAAAAAAGTTTTCGGGGTCGCATAAGTTTGTTTGGCCAAGGTTTTAGCAGCTAAAAAATCGTTCAATATGGAACCGTCGGTTGGTGGGTTTTTAATATTGCTGTTTTCTAATGTTGGGTATTCTTTGATGGGTTTGGTAAGGCGTTGTTTGCATTTCATGGACTCTGAAGCATAGCCCTCTACGTGCATTTTTTGGGTTGTGTTTTTTTAAATGACTCTGTGCTATGTGGACGTGATCATGTTGGCTCCAAACTAAAAACTAAAACTGATTCAAGATTTAAAGGGTATTTGACTATTTACTCAAATGTATAGATAACAGAAAACATTATTTATAGTGGGGATGGCGAGATCTTTCTGGGTTTCGTTGAGTGTTTGCCACATGGTAATTTTTCTTGGAAAGACATAAAGGGTGTGCAAAAAAGGGCCTCTTCATCCAGCTTATAATAAGAAAACTTTCGGAAAATAGGTCATAATTTTGGCTAATACAAATATTTAAAAAATATATTGTTATATTCTGTATCAACATACCTAACGTATCTAGTTCAATCATTAGTAGTATTACAAATAAGATATATGTTCTTTGAATTTCAATTTTTGATGAAATAAAACTTCTAATTCTTCTTATCTAATTTCACCATATTTTCATATTACAATTATATTTTTGATTACATCATTGCTACTAGATCTTCAAGACCATCGTTACAATGACAATATCGTTGGCGAATAGTAATAATAAGTAACTGCAGTACTAATATAATGTCAAAGTGTTTATTAAATATAATAGTCTCTCCAGAAATCAAAGTTCATTTCATTAATCCCACTTATAGTTTTATATTATATCATTTAAATACAAAAATTTTGCGTACGTGATAAAATATATTCTCAGGGGCATTTATCACATTTGATTTAGAAGGAAGTAGAGTTTACAAAGTCGAATGCTCATTAGAGGGTGGTAAATTCAACTGAAGTTAAAATTGCATCTAAATTAATTTTAACATAAATTTACTTTAAATTTGCGGCAGGTAAAGTACTTTACCTGCCGCTAAACTGTACAATAATAGTTATTTATGTACCTAGTCAGTAAAGTGTCTTTATTGAACTCGTCTGTTACTCGCCTCGTTCGCTTCGCTCACTCGGCTCATAATCTCAGACTCGTTCAATAAAGTATCACTTTACTGACTAGGTACATAAATAACTATTATTGGCATAACTGATATAATTTTGGTAGATTGAAATCTGCAAAATAGAAACGTTGCTCATATTTTATTACTAAATTACAAATATTAAAAAATGTAATTTATTTCTTTGCGAAAAATAAATACAGAGACAAGCATCTTTATTTATTCAAAATTTACAATGTGGATATTATTATCAATAACGTAGTTTTAAATTTTTCAGCTATCGGTCCACGGATTTTCTTTCTGTCTTTATTAGTTCACTGGTTAGTCATTCGTTATTTAATGCTGATAAAACTGAATGTTTTGGATACTATGTTTGCTGGCAAATCTTTTTGCAAAGTGTACAAGGTGATCTTCAATCAGGATTACTTGGATTTTATGGTAAATTGTATTGGAGAGGTTGTGCAAGGTTTTATCAGGGTGCCTTAGTTTGATTATAGTTCGAAGGGTTGTGGTTCACTCAACTTTAAGTTTCTCAGAATGAAATAACAAAGTTTTATGAAACGAATTGAAACATAGTGCAACAAATGACAGCATATCATTTAGTAAATTTTGACTTCTGTATTTATAGAGATACTTTGTTATTTATATGTTAGATGTCCGAAATATACTTACACGTTATGGATGATGTGATACGTGTGTTGGTATGGTAATGGTAAATTGGAAATATGGATTAAAAAACAGGATTTATGGGGTTTAGTAGATATTTTCCACTTGACAAATCAGTGCTCGAGTGTGTTGTATATTAAGCGCCTTTGAAGTTATCGTCATATTTGGAATTGTTATCGTATCAATATAAGTAATACTTTTGTGTTAAAATGAAACACTTTATAACATTGTTTTACCACTATTTTTTAGATAACTGTGACTAAATAATAAACTAATACATCCAACATTGCCTCACATGACCCATATAACCAAATTTGATATTCCTCGTCTTTTATCGGCAACTATCACGAGACTGAAGATTAATCACGGCCAATTTCCAAAACATCTATATAAAATTGGACTGAAAGAAGATCCCCTATGTGCTTGTGGACAGGAAGGAGACTCCAACCACATATTTTTAGGTTGTACAATAAACAAAAACCACACTAATACTTTTTTAGACACAATTGGTAAACATACAACATTTCCCGTCAATATATCCTATCTCTTAGCTTTGGACAGACTCGAGATCTATTGTGGCCTTTATAAATTTATTTTAGACACGAAAATAAAAATATAATATAAATCCATATAGACAATATGCTGAACATCAAACTCTGAACTATATCGTTAAATGTAGGGAAAGGACTAAGACAACCGTCTTTACTTATGACTAGAGAGCGGATAAAAAAGCTTAAAAAATTTAGAGAAAAAAAGCATTAAAAAAGCATAAAAATAGGAAAATAGCACAAAAAAACACGAAAAAAGCACTAAAGAAAACTATATTTTCTTAATATGTTATACGTTTATCAACATATTTTACATAGAAATTCTGCTTAAAACTAAAATAAACATACTTTTTTTACGCAATATATAATATTATGTAAGTATTTAAAAATTATTTAATTTTGTATACATTTCAAAATAACTAAAATCTATTCATGAAAACAGTAGATCATTAAATGTTGGTCTAGGGGTTTAATTGTAAAAATGTTTACTTCTGTCGCTCAATAAATTTTTGAAAGTGGAAAATCTTCTCTTTTTTTTAAATTATAGCTGTATCCATTTGAAAATTACCATTCTAAATCAAGTTTAATTTATTTAATATTGAAAATCCTTCAATTTCACCGAATACTTCTTTCGATATTATTTTGATTTCTTGGCCAATGCGTTCAGGTATTTTCTAAATTGAATCTGCTTTTATAAAGATTTGATTGTGTTGCTCACAAAATTTAAACGCGATTTTATGTAACTAAATTATTTTGAATGAAGCTCTTGTTTCTTAAGAACTGTTTGACAGTCATTAACTGATTTGCTGGTCGTTTCGGGAAAGTTGTATATGTATAACCTTATTAAATTCTTCAAAATTGTTCGCATAGTACATATAGCCAAGTTCCCCATTTTGTTAGCACTGGTTTATGGGGCAGTGAGATATCAGGTAATGACTCCTTGAATAATTGCACTCACAGAAGAATATAAGAACTAATTTTCCATATTTAATTAAATCTACAAATGGAAATTTCATTCTTATAGTTTCAGAAATTCGTTTCTATCCATATGCTAAACTTGTACAATGCACAAAATGCATTATTAGTAAAATTTTGTAACTTGGTATTGTCAACGGCAAAAATAAGCTTGTCAGTCCATCATTTATGAATTTTGCTATTGTTGCTATGTTATTATCAGTTTTCTTCAATTCTTTTGTATATATCAAAATACTATTGGTCGGATGTCTTCATGTTAAACTCCTATTATTAAATTAAACAAGCAGTTGTGGTTTCATCCACACCAAACCACATATAATTATTGTTAATAATATCTTTAATATTTTGTATGGTTTCATAGTACGCAAGAGTTACATAATTTTTTCTCAGGAATGCGCATTTTACAATATTTTCCCAAGAAAGATTTAAATGCGTTATTTTGTAATTTTCTTAGTATTTTGCACAAATGTGAATTTAATTTAAATTGCCTATCGTTTGTTAAAGATGATGCTAAAAATTGTGAAATTGTGCTGTTTGTTCAGCTTTGAACTTTTTTAAACGTTCTTGATGTAGTGTTGTTATAACATGTTAATTTTTGTATTGTGGTTTTCACCTTTTGCATTATGGGTTAAGTATACATGTGAATTATATAATATTATTTATGTGTAATTCCCCAGGTTATTATGATTCACGCATATAGTAATTTTTGATATATAAGCAAAGTTTTTGGAATGTCAATTCAATAGTTATGATTGCGAGTTTAAATATGAAAATTAACGAAAACGATAAATATGCTCTAGTTGTCCCATCCGTATTTTTGCCAAGAGTAGAAAATTGATACGGTTGCAGAACACCTGATTATTAGCTATCACTTAAATTTGTTTACATTTCGTCTGTATTATCTAAATAATGAGATGGTCTATTATATTATGATTATTGTATCATATTATGAAGATTTTAAACAATTATGTTGTCAAAAGACACGAAGAAAATATGTAATACAAATATAATCTATAAATGATGGGATACAGATTTTTACGAAAATTCTCTATATTAGCACATTAATTTAATATCAGCGTGAAATTTTTATTAAATGTTCAAAAAAATGCTCTAAATAAGCGTCAGAATCTAAAAATAAAGCATGAAAATAAGCACAAAAAGTCAAAATAAGCAAAAAAAGCAAAAAACACTTAACGCTAAGTAATCACATTCTTCAAGATTCGTATAGATATTTAGAAATTTTTTCGATGCTATTAATATTATAGATAAGCATAATGCTAGAAATCCGCTCTCTACTTATGACCGTTACAAACAAAATTCACTCAGAATTGTGCATGTGTATATGTAAATATTTATATAGTTTCTCTTACTTAAATACAAACATGTAGTGACTGAATGGCATATGCCTAAGTCAAAAAAAAATCTAAACTCATTATTAGTTTGATTTTATGGACTTTCTTAAGTTTATTAATTAACTTTTTTTATTGTATTAAAGTCATAATTAAAAAATTTAGTTATTTATAATATTTTCCCTATTCTCTTTTGGTAATTTAGTTGATCTATGTATCATACTTTCAAATACTGATACATTGTATTTGATTACTACATATTACAATTTAATTATTATTAAATAAAAATTCAACAGTTGTATACAAGTTATCCTTATCCATGATAAAGTCTTAAACTTTGTAATTTTTATAATTTAAGATATCAATTTAAGTTTATACTTCATACATATTCTCCATATAATCTTTAGTGTTTTATTAAGGGGCTATTGAGAGTACTGTTATTATTGCCAGAGTTAATTAAATCGACGGTTGTGAATAAATATATTGCTAGCGCTAGTTTCTCCATTGTTCTTACGAACTAATTATTTTTTAATAGACTGTTTCAAATCGGAACGATGAATCGTAGTAAGAGATAAAATAATTTCGTTTTTTTAAAGTAATAATGTATTCGATGAGAATGTGTTCTATATTTTGTTGCAACCCAAAACGAATTATTTTATTTACAGTAAGAATTTGAAATATAGTAAATAATGGTAATAAATTAATTAGGAATTAACATATTCTTACATGTATGTCAAAAAATCATATTATATTATAGCGAATTCTACCTATCAATAAATTATTTCTCTTTAAATTGAAAATTAAAGGCGTAACAATATTTTCTAATTTAAGTATTCCATCTTTAAAATTAGCCATGTTATCTGAAAAAAATGTGCATTTATATAATTCCTAAATTACAAATAAAATTTTATTGTGTAAACTAGAACACTTGTTTTGTTCCATAATGTTTTTCTCTGACATGTATTTTGATTCGTTACGATAATTATCAAAGTTAAAACCAACTAAACAGCAAACATGAAACTATCATTACCTAGAACAACGTTAGTACTCTGCTAAGTTATAATTATATATGGCGATGCATCGGTCTAAATAACCACATTAAACCCGGTTTGGCATTGATATGCGGAGGTTTTACCAGTCCGTGGTATCTTTAGTCACGGTTTGACTTGTTTAACAAACAAGTCTGATTGCATAAACATAATAGTCGCGTTCAGTAAGAAGTTTACCTTAATGTTGAAATCCGGGTATTTAAATATAGCTCATTGTATTAATTATAATTAAACCGGATATAACTTCTTATATTCTTCTTCGCAATATTGACACTTAATATGGGCCTGTTGAATTAATAATAACTTCTTTCTCTTTTCTTTGTTTATAATTAATAAAATATTAGAATGTAACAAAATATAAATAAATAATATCTACAAACTTCATTTTTAAAAGATGAACAATTCACAGAAATAACAAGTATGTCTTGTTCTATTCAGAGGTGGCGGTTTATTAATTGCCATCAAAAAATGTTTTCATTCATCAAAAATCATGGCTTATTTGAAATATTTGACATAGAGCATATTTTCGTTTTATTGTCAATAAATAAAATTAACATTATTATAGAAGGAGTCTATATTGCGTTTAATCATTCTGCTGATATTTCAATTATTGTTCGGCACTAGAACTAGTTCACGAACGTTATAATATCAATAAAACGTTATTATGTGGCGACTATAATCTACCATATCTTAAATTGAACAACAATGGTCTTATCGCTCCCACTCTAAATAATTCTTATTAGCGAAAGCTAATTCTAACGTTAGTTTTTACAATTTTTTGAATAGACTCAAAGCAATATCATTCCTAATTTGAGAGGGGTATTTTTAGATTTATTTATTTTTTCCCTCTGAGATAATACTCTTTTAAGCGAACACCAATCGGCTTATGATATTTTATTGCATCTTACACACTGTCCGCAGCCACAAACAAAAAGAAAAATTTACATGTACCGTCTGGCTGACGGTACATGATTTTTCATTCCATAAACTGGTCGGAATTAATAAAAGATTCTAATATTGACAGACAGCTTCCATAATGACGTTCAATCCGGCATCAATAAGTATATTCACTCAAAGTTAGTTAGTCTAACCAGTAAGAATTATCGTAATGAATGTGAGGCGAACTCAAACATATATTAGTTAACAAAAAATAGCTCACAAACTCTTCAAGGAAAGTGGTTTGTTGAATGATTGAATTGAATTTTTACAACCTTCGTCGACAATGCAAGTTAGTTTCTGAATAGCTTTATAAAAATTATTTAAAAACGATTAATGCCAAACTTACTTAAGACACTAGTAGTTTCTGTAAGTATGCTAGGGAACAAAGGAATGAAAATAATATCCCAATGGTAATGAAATACAAGCAATGCTTAGAGCCTTTGCTTTGGTGATGTAAATTTTTGCAATTTTTTTCATCCATGTACTCTATAAAAAATAATTAATATACATCTAACTCAACATACATTATACATTAGCGACCCCATCAAGGACCACATACTCACTATTTCTAAAGGAGATGTTTTTAATCTGATTTTAAAACAGAAGATTACTAAATACCCTGGTCCTGGTGGTATATCGAGTTTCTTCTTGTTACACTGCATTTATTCTCTGTGTGGTCCTATTTATGAACTAATGTCTGGATCGTTGCTACTTGGTATATTTCCAAGCAGATGGAGACTTAGCTATATTATACCAATATATAAATCTAGCCAACCTGATTTGGTAGAAAACTATCGAGGAGTTTATCTCCAATCAACCATTCTAAAGATGTTGGTTAAATTGGTCGCAGATAGATTAGCACGAATGCCTCATCAAATCATTGCTTTACAGCAACATGGCTTTGTTTCTAGAAGATCAGCAGTCTCAAATTGGTTATGCTATAAACAGTACCCTCTCAAACGCTTTGGATTAGTGCTACCAGATTGACTAAATCTACACTGATTTCTCCAAGACGTTTGATAAAGTGGATCATTCTATTCTATTAAGCAAACTGGATGCCTTAGGTTTTAATAAGTTGACATTATCTTGGATTCAATCTTTTCTGCAAAGTCGTATTCAAAAGGTGCGTCCTAACAATTTACATCAATAATAATAAATATAACTTCTGGGGTAACTCAAGGACCTCACTGCGGCTCCATTTTGCTTTGATTATAAAACACTGCAATTTCTTGATGAAGAAGGCAATAAAAGTATCAATCAATGGTGTTCATTGAACAGATACTTTTCAAATAAGGCAAAGCGTAGCTGAGTTTCATTTTGTAGATGTACTCATTGCATTAACTTCACTTATACCATTGATATGACACCACAAAATAAGGTATGTGATTTAGGGGTATTGTTTGATCAGAAACTGACATTTAATTCACATATAACAAATATTTGTGCTAAGGCATTAAGAATATAGGGCTTTATATGACGTATTGGTAATCTCAACGTGCATTGCATCAAAACTTTATATTGCGCCTTTGGACGCTGTCACCTGGAATATGCTTCTATTATATGTATTATATGGTCACCTTATACCTCAACGAATAATTAAGTTGGAAAAATCTATGTCATTAAACGATACGCGAATATGACTGAATAAAATGATTTTTGGGTTTCTTACAGAACGTTAAAAGACAAAGAGTAAATAAAATAGTTCCTACGTATACCACTACTTATTGTAAAATATACGTAAACGACAACTAATGTATGAAGAAAAATATAGAACCTTAACAATTTATATGAAACTTAGAATCTGATCGGAGAAAATTGTACAAAGAATTTCGAAAACTTGATTAAATGGCGCATTTTCAAAAGTGTTTCATAAAATGATAGGAGCTTAAATAATCTGTTTAAGTTCAATAGATTAGTGTTAATATCCTTATGCAATATTTTATTTCTTACTTTCTCAAAAAAGTGATTGATTTTTGTTTTTTTAAATTAAATTGTTATTTAACCATGAACATTTTCCTTATTAATTTTAACAAATAATTTTTATCTAGTTTTGTAGCTTTGGATTATGACAAAGGATTTATAAAGACTCTGTATATCATAGAATGAAATGTAACTAATTTGTGAGACAGACTCAGATTCGAATTATAGGGAATTATAGTTAATGGTGGTAGGTTTCCTAAATAATTTGAATATAATTGTCTTATTTTGATTTAAGCTAATGTAAGGTCTTCAAAAAAAAAATGTAATTGCTTTCATCCTCTAAATGTTTGTGTTATTATTATTAAGTATCAAACTTGATCTAGTTGATGTATGGTAGCTCTAAAACATGCGATAACATATCAATGTATCTAAACTAAAATGAAATGTTTTTCTTCAACAATTGACTTGCATGTGCCTGCTAACAAGAGACTCAGAGGAGATCTACTGCTAATTCGGTACATTAAAAAAAATATTTATTAACAAATCTCATAGAAAGTGTGAGTGCATCTAATAATGATACTTAGAATATAGTTAAGGTTTCATTTATCTAAAGAAGGTTGTGCCATTTGAAGACATTCGTCTGTAGAAATATTAGAAAACAAGATTTTAACGTTAAAATAAACTAATTTGGAGATTCTGGGTGTAGTAAGTTTTTGGATTTTGGGAATTTAAAATAATTTTCAAGAAGTAAAAAATACTTTAGTTCCAATTTGTAAAACTTTCATGGAAGTGTTGATACATGAATTTACTGGTCAAATTGATTGATTCGTTGTGTGGGTTATTAGTCCATTGAGGCAGGGTAGTAAAGATTTTTTGTTTAAAATTTTTTCGAATTTGTAAAAGATAGTATTCATATTGGACAGTAGATTGATTTTGCAAAATTTTTATTGGAGCTCTATTTAAAACTGTTAGATTGTGGGATAATATAAAAGCGTATATATAACTATAACTTAGATTTATCGCTTTTAATACAAATTAAGGTAATTATTTGAAAATTTGTATTTGTGTGAATTTTAGATAACTCGATGAGTTATAAAGTTCCCTTTTTGTAAATATAAAAATTTGGATTTGTTCAATAGGAGGGCAACGATGTCCGCTGCACCTAGGCCTCAGTGGGCCCTTTGTACATTGTCCCATCTGAGACCTCATCCCTTGCCACGGTCGAGCCAATCCAAGGTATTGGCAAACGACAGGTCCGCAGCAAGCGATGAACTCTTAGAATATTTGATGACTATAGACATCTCCTCCCACTGTGGATTCACGTAGGTTGGATAAAATCAGGCAAGTAGAACTAGAGAATAGTCCTAGTCTGTTCACTTGCGATCTTTAATGCAGCGTTGATGCTGAGGTAATTGTACAGCTGGCAATGGACAAAAATGCTGTTCTACTGTCCGTTATGTTTGTATTTGTTTTCTTTGATCTTCTTATCCGAGATTACCTTTGTTGCACATAGTATACCCACGAGTTCTACATTTGCTGCTGTGCAGTAAAGCAGTACATTTTTTCAGGGACAGGTTTTGGCAATAAATTCCCAGACTGCAGTTTTTTGTATTTGTGTTTTCTGTGAAACAAATTTTTGAGTAATGTTGGCCACCGGTATTACAATCTCGGTATTTATTTTTCTGAAATCCTCTAAGATTTTGTGATGTTCATCTCCACCGTTGCTTACAAGCCATCACTTTATGCCAACATTGGCCGCACGATTGTCATTTAGACGCATGACCTGTGGGTAAATATGGAGACTATCATGTTTTCCCCACAGTTCTTCTGCACTGCCAGATGGAGATTTCAGTTCAGTTTGTTTTCTAAAAGAATGCCCAAATAATTGACTTCACTTTTCGAGGTGAGTTCTGCTTCTTGTGAACAGTTCTGTTAAATCCTTGGTTTATGCACCAAGTATTTACTATGTCAAGAGCATCTGATATAGGTTTCGCCAACATACGTTCCGAGTTGCCGGATATTGGAGATCCGCTGGCTTAAGGCCACCAGAATTCCCCCACATCCTTCTATATCCATGAAAGACAACTGTTAAAGCTTTTTGCTTAAATGGTCTTTCGAGAGGGACTATTTTAGCCGTGAGGTTTCCGAGGCTTTCTTCATTTAACAGCAGAAGAGCCTCCAGGCCTTTCTATATTGTAGTCTTGCCAGTTTTATTATATTCGCGCTATACGATTTTATAGTTTTTCTATTCGGAATCATTTTGCATATTCATGGCCTTGTTATCTTCCCTTCTTGCTTGGTTTTTCAGCGCCTAAAGTTCTGTGCACCACCAAGCACTTATGGGTCCCTCGTCTTTTTTGGATTTTAGAGGGAATGCTTTCTTGTAAGTTGATATGATGCCTTTCGGGAGTGCATCGGTTATATTCTCCAGTTCGAGTACATTTCTTTTATTGGCTGTTTTTCAAGGTCCCTAGTTTTAATGACCCTAGTGAGGGTTGTTTTGTAAAATTCCCTCCTAGTCAGTTTTGAAGACTTTTAGTGTAATTTGGAATTTTATCCACCTATGGTCTGACATTGTGACATTGAGTTCCTTACATGCCTGGTGGGGTGTGTTGGAGTCTCACCCCACTCCAACCTTTTCACGGTGCACCCCAAGTGCTTCCATCTCCGGAGTTTGGGGTGGTGTGAAAACTTCTTGTGGAAGGTATGAAGATGGTAATGTCACGTCCTTATTTTCGTCTTTCAAGCATAACCTTACCCGAATAACCACAAAGATATCGTTGGATAGGTGCTGTATAAAGTGTATAAAGATAGGGTTTTATTTGTTAGGGCGGTATATGGCGGCCCTAGGTGTTCTATCTGTGGATATATAAAACAGATCACTGCCTAGTTTGCTTAGACTATGAACCCTGTTTTTAATTGCCCAGGGTTCCTGGATTAAAGCAGTCCTGCACCATATCAAGCTCCTGGCCTAATGAGGTAGTTGAAGCTTTGCAGTAATGCACGTTGCATTGAATTATCTCTATGGGTATTTCTTTTTTTTTCTTATCTTCTCTTTTCTTTTCTCTTTTATCACACATGTCGTTTTTATGTCTCGGCTATATACAATATTCGGCAAATTAAATAATAAAAATCATTAAACATAGTTTTAGTAGCAATAGTATTAATGGAACTAAATTGAACAAGAGTGGAAGATAATCTAAATATGAACTAAGTATGAAGCCTTTCCATGAGCGTCATTCAAAATTGTTTTAAATATATATTTAATTATGTTTTATCGAGAATGAATTTTGTAAGCATATTAGATAAATAAATACCACTACTAAAAATAATGCAATTCAACATTAAAAAATATGGAGTTCGGAGTTTTAAAGGCTAAATCTCACTCTACTATTATTGTGAGTTTCTCATGTTTATATTGAATATATGGACTATAATTTGGAGCTAAAAATAAAAATGAGGTTGAAAATGACGAATAATTAATTTGGAATGATGGTTTTTGATTATTAATAAGGAAAATTGATAATTTACTCTTCTAAAATAATTTTTTATGAATGATCTTGCTAAAACTTTTCAAACAAAATAAATCGATTTAAATAAAAGTCCCGAATGTAATACCTTATTTAATTATAATTTCAGAAGTGAAAATGTTTTATTATTTACTTCGCTACCGGTTTCGGCTATGCCATCATCAGGCGAAACTGGAAAAGCGTATAGTAGTTACAATTTAAAATGTTCAAAATAAGATTAAAATAAAAAATAGAAATATTATAATTAAAATTATGATTCAAAGACTGGGTGCTATATGTTTGTGTGTGTAATTGCTAAATGTGTATACGTGTATTAATATATGTGTGTGTGTGGTACTGGTTCTGAAATATTATTATTTTGTTTTAGTTTTATTTTACTATTTATTTTTATTTTTAAGTTAGGTCTCGTGGTTTTCTGTTTTGTGTATAAAATAGTTAATTTTGTACTTACTTATAACGTTGTTTAATATTATTATTTTGTTCGAAAGTCACTAGATTAAATTAAAAATTATAAAAATTAAAATTACGAGAGTGTAGTAGGTTTGTGTAAGATTTTGTATTGTGGGTTAATTTGTTAGTAAGTAAGTAATATTGCCTAACTGACCGAGGTATGTCTATTTCGTGTTTATGTGTTGTATATGTATTAAATGGCCTTAACTTTTTTTAAAATTGGTTCGGTGTCTAGGTATATTTGTTCATTAAGAGAAGTGGTGAGGGGATCGTGTTTGTTTTTCTTTTCTTTTGTAATTCTCTAATAAATTGAGTTTAAATGATTTTTTGCATTCATGCAACAGCTTAACGTTGTTAGGGTTATCGCAGTGATGGTTATTGAACTTTAAATGTTTTCCGGAGTTCGAAGTTGTTGGATTCCTTTTATGTTCTTTCACCCTTTTCTCAACGTTACGTCCTGTTTCTCCTATGTAGGTAGCATTGCAATCGTCGCAAGACAATTTGTAT